>CM076577.1:917427044-917442044 GCA_034641835.2 Pinus albicaulis | reverse complement strand
GGGGCAAGGGAGGAGGAGGTAGGAAGACGTGGAGATAGATAGGGTGGGGTTGGCCGAGAGAGAGAAGGAGGGGGGGGAGAGGGGGTGGAGAGTGGGACAGAGAGAGAGAGAGAGAGGGGGAGAGAGAGGGAGGTAGAGGGAAGGAGGGTGATAGGGGGGCAGAGAGTGGGACATAGAGAGAGACAGGGGGAGAGAGAGATAGAGAGAGGGAGGGAGGGAGAGAGGGAGGGAGAGAGAGGGAGATGGAGAGAAAGGGAGAGGGAGGGAGGGAGAGAGGGAGGGAGAGAGAGGGAGATGGAGAGAAAGGGAGAGAGAGGGAGGGATGGAGAGAGGGAGGGAGAGGGAGTGATGGAGAGAGGGAGGGAGAGACAAATAGAGAGAGTGAGGGAGATAAAGAGGGATAGGGAGAGAGGTACATGGAGGGGGAAGGGAGGGAGACAGAGAGAGTGAGGAGGGTGAGAGATATAGGGAGAGGGGGAGGGAGGGAGAGTGAGATAGAGAGGGAGGGCGGAGAGTGGGAGGAGAGGGAGGGAAGAGAGAGAGAGAGAGAGAGATGGAGATGGGGGGGTAGGGAGAGCTACAGGGACGAGGAGAGATAGGGAGGGGAGGAGGGGTGTAGGGAGAGGGAGAGGGAAAGTGAGATAGGGGGGAGTGGGTGAGGGCAGAGAGAAAGAGAGAGAGAGAGAGAGAGACATGGGGGAGTGAGGGATGGAGAGAGGGAGATGGAGGGGGAGATCTATAAGGAGCATGATGGATAGAGGGGGAGGGTGAGGGGGAATAGAGATGGAGGGGAGTGAATAGAGAGGGAGGGGGAGGAAGGGGTGGGGGAGGAAGGGAGGGGGAGGAAGGGAGAAGGGGAGAGATAAATATTTGGAGAGAGAGAGAGAGAGAGGGAGAGAGGAAGGGATATGTAGAGAGAGAAGAAAAGGGAGGGAGGGAGAGAGAGAGAGAGATGGGGGCGAGAGAGATAGGGAGGGGTGGAGGGAGGGGAGACGGAGAGGAAGGCGGGTAGGGAGGGATAGGGATAGAGAGAGGGGGATGCAGGGAGAGAGAGAGAGAGAAAGAGAGAGAGAGAGAGAGACTGTGGGAGAGAGAGAGGGAGGGAGGGAGGTAGGGAGGAAGGGATAGGGGGAGGGCGGTGAGTGAAGAGAGAGAGAGACGTGGTGGAGTGAGGGATGGAGAGAGGGAGATGGACGGGGAGATCTATAAGGAGCATGATGGATAGAGGGGGAGGGTGAGGGAGGATAGACAGGCAGGGGTGGAGGAGAGAGGGGGAGGGTGAGGGGGGATAGAGAGGCAAGGGTGGAGGAGAGAGGGGGAGGGGCAGGACTGTGTGGGGTAGAGAGAGAGAGTGGGAGGAAGAGGTGGAGAGAGAGAGGGATGGGAGTGGAGAGAGAATGAGAGATAGAAAGAGAGAGAGAGGAAGAGAGGAAGGGATATGTAGAGAGATAGGGAGAGTGAGGGAGAGAACGAGGGAGAGAGAGGGAAAGGGATGGAGAGGGAGAAAGGGATGGATATGGAGAGAGAGAGAGATAAATATGAGGGGAGAGTGAGGAATGGAGAGAGGAAAATGGAGGGGGAGATCTATAAGGAGCATGATGGATAGAGGGGGAGGGTGAGGGGGGACAGAGAGGTAGGGGTGGGGGAGAGAGGGGGAGGGGGAGGAATGGTTGGGGGAGAGAGGGGGAGTGGGGGGCAGAGAGAGACGTGGGGGTGTGAGGGATGGAGAGAGGGAGATGGAGGGGGAGATCTGCAAGGAGCATGATGGATAGAGGGGGAGCATGAGGGGGGATAGAGACATATGGGTGGGGGAGAGAGGGGGAGAGGAAGGAAGAGGTGGAGAGAGAGAGAGGTATGGGAGTGGAGGGAGAAGGGGAGAGAGAAAGGGATAAAGATATGGAGAGAGAGAGAGAGAGATAGAGAGAGAGAGGAAGGGATATGTAGAGAGAGAGGGAAAGGGAGGGAGAGAGAGGGAAAGGGAGGGAGGGATATAGAGAGAGAGAGAGAGGTAGGGAGGGAGGGATATTGAGAGAGAGAGAGAGAAACGAGGGGAGGGAGGGATGGAGGGATATGGAGAGAGGTAGATGAAGCAGGAGATCTACTAGGAGGGTGAGGGAGAGAGGGGGGAGGAAGAGGTAGAGGGAGGGAGGGAGAAGTAGGGAGGGAGAGGGAGATGTGGAAAGGGAGAGAAGGAGATGGATAGAGAGAGGGAGAGAGAGAGGTAGGGAGGGAGAGGGAGATGGAGGGGGAGAGATACAGGTGGTATCAGGGAGGAGGGGGTGTGGTTGATGGAGGATAGAGAGGGAGGATGTGGGGGAGAGAGAGGGAGGGGGAGGAAGAGGTGGAGAGAGAAAGGGATGGGTGTGGAGAGAGAGAGAGAGAGAGATGGAGAGAGAGATAGATGGAGGGAGAGAGAGAGAGTGGGGGGAAGAGGAAGAGAGATGTGGAGAGGGAGATGGAGAGGAAGGGAGAGAGGGATACAAAGGGAGGGAGGGGTAGGAGGAGAGGGAGAGAGGGGAAGGGTGATGGTGGAGAGAGGGGGAGGTAGAGGGAGGGAGAGAAAGGGGGGGAGAGAGAGGTAGGGGGGGAGAGGGGGGCCAGGGAGAGGAAGTAGGAGAGGTGGAAATGGAGAGAGGGAGATGAAGAGGAAGGGAGAGAGAGTGATGGAGTCAGAGAGAGAGAGAGAGAGGGTGAGGGTGAGGGAGGAAGAGAGAGAGAGATAGAGAGACAGAGGAGACGAAGGGATAGGTAGAGAACGAGAGGGAGGGAAGAGGGAGGAATAGGGTGATAGAGAGTGATATGGGGGAGGGAGTGGGAGATTGAGTGGGAGAGAGTAAGAGAGAGAAATAGGGAGAGAGAGAGAGAGGGAGGAAGGAAGATGGAGATATAGGGTGATGGAGGGGGAGAGGGAGAGGGAGGGGAAATGGGGAGGGGGAGAGGGAGGGGAAGTAGGAGAGGTGGAAATGGAGAGAGGGAGATGAAGAGGAAGGGAGAGAGAGTGAGGGAGTCAGAGAGAGAGAGAGAGGGTGAGGGCAAGGGAGGAAGAGAGAGAGAGGGGATGAAGGGATAGGGAGAGAAAGAGAGGGAGGGAAGAGGGAGGGATAGGGTGATAGAGAGTGATATGCGGGAGGGAGTGGGAGAGAGTAAGAGAGAGAAATAGGGAGAGAGAGAGAGAGAGGGAGGGAGGGAGATGGAGATATAGGGTGATGGAGGGGGAGAGGGAAAGGGAGGCTGAGGGAGAGAGGGGTAAGGGGAGGTAGGAGGGAGAGAGGGGGAGGCAGAGGTAGGGGAGAGAGAGAGAGAGAGAGAGAGAGAGATGGAGGGAGATAAAGGGAGAGAGACAGAGAGAGGGACATGGAGAGGAAGGGAGAGAGGGATAAAAAGGGAGGTAGGGGGAGAGGGGGAGGGAGAGAGGGGAAGGGTGATGGTAGAGAGAGGGGGAGGTATAGGGAGGGAGGGAGAGGGAAAGATGAGTAGGAGAGGTGGAAATGATAGAGGGAGATGGAGAGAAAGGGAGAGAGAGTTAGGGAGTCAGAGAGAGAGAGGGGGGGCGAGGGTGAGGGAAGAAGAGAGAGAGAGAGAGAGAGAGAGAGGAAGAGGGGATGAAGGGATAGGGAGAGTGAGAGAGGGAGGGGAGAGGGAGGGATAGGGTGATAGAGAGGGATGGGGGAGAGAGAGAGAGATAGAGAGAGAGAGAGAGAGCAAGAGAGGGAGGGAGGGAGAGCGAGATATAGGGTGATGGTGGGGAAGAGGGAAAGGGAGGTTGAGGGAGAGAGGGGGAGGGGGAGGTAGGGGAGAGAGAGAGAGAGAGAGAGAGAGAGAGAGATAGAGGGGGAGAGAGAGAGAGGGGGGGAGATGGAGGGAGAGAGAGGGAGAGAGGGATACAAAGGGAGGGAGAGGGGAAGGGTGATGGTGGGGAGAGGGGGAGGTAGAGGGAGGGAGAGAGAGGGTGGGGGAGAGGGAGATAGGGAGGGAGAGAGAGGGTGGGGGAGGGAGGGAGAGAGAGGGTGGGGGAGGGAGGGAGAGAGAGGGTGGGGGAGAGGGAGGGAGAGAGAGGGTGGGGGAGAGTAAGAGAGAGAGAGAGAGGGAGAGGAAGGGGAGGTAGGGGGAGGGGGAAGGGGATGGACGGAGAAAGAGAGAGAGAGGCAGAGAAAGGGACATGGAGGGTGAGTGAGAGAGGGGGGCAGAGAGAGAGAGAGGGAGGAATGAAGAGGGGGGGGGGGAGAGAGAGAGAGAGAGAGAGAGAGAGAGATGGAGAGGGCGAGGGAGGGAGAGAGAGAGGAAGTGGGGATGGAGGGAGAGGGGGAGGGAGAGGGGGATATGGAGAGATAGGGGTGGATGCAGGGAGAGGTTGAGTGGGAGAGAGAGAGAGAGATAAAGAGGGAGAGGGAGGGAGGGAGAGGGATAGGGAAAGGGAGGGTGAGGGAGAGAGGGGGGGTGAGGGAGGAGAGAGAAGAAAGGGGAGGGAGAGAGTGGGATGGAGAGGGAGGGGGGTGATGGAGAGGGAGAGGGAGAGAGGGATATGAATGGGGAGAGGGAAAGGGAGGGTGAGGGAGAGATGCTAAGGATGAGGGAGGAGAGAGGGGGAGGGGGTTACGGAGAGAGGGAGATTGGGGGGAGATGGAAAGGGAGAGGGAAAGGGATGGGGAGAGAGGGAGATTGGGGGAGAGGGTAAGGGAGTGAAAGAGTGAAAGGGAGGTTGAGGGAGAGAGGTGTATGGTGAGGGAGGAGCGAGGGGGAGCAGAATAGGTGAGAGGGAGATGGAGAGGAAGGGAGAGAGAGGTAGGGAAGGACTAAGGTAGGAATAGGGAGAGAGGTATATGGACGGGAAAAGGGAATGGGAGGTTGAATGAGAGAGGGCAAGGGTGAGGGAGGAGAGAGGGTGAGGGGAAGGGAAAGTGGTAGAGCGAGAGAGAGAGAGAGAGAGAGAGAGAGAGAGAGAGAGAGAGGGGAAGGAGGGATAGAGAGGGATAGGGCGGGAAGGAGGGAGAGGGGGAGAGAGAGAGAGAGCAAGAGCGAGAGAGAGAGAGAGAGAGAGAGAGAGAGAGAGAGAGAGGGGGAAATGGAGAGGCAGACATGGGGGCTGGAGAGGGAGGGAGAGAGGGAGGTGGGGGTGAGATATGGAGTGGAGGTAAGGGGGGAGAGGGGGAGGGAGGTAGAGAGAGGGAAAGGGGAGGGAAGGAGAGGGGGCGAAGGGAGAGAGCGAGCGAGAGGGTGACAGAGGGATAGGGGGAGAGGGGGCAAGAGAGAGAGAGAGAGAGGGACGAGTGGGAGAGATAGATAATGAGAGAGAGAGACAGAGAGAGAAACCGAGGAGAGAGACAAAGAGATAGGAGTGATAGAGTGAGAGACATGGAGAGAGAGAGACAAGGAGAGGGGGAGGGAGGGAAGGAGAGGGGGAGAGGAGGAGGGAGGAGAGGGAGAGGGGGAGAGAGAGGAAAAGGGGAGGGAAGGTGAGAGAGGGGCAGGAGGGAGGGAGCGAGGGAGAGGGGGAGGATGGGAGAGGGATAGGGGGATAGGGGGCGAGCGAGCGAGAGAGAGAGAGAGAGAGAGAGAGAGAGAGAGAGTATGGCGAGACAGAGACATAGAGAGATAGAGAATGTATGGAGAGAGAGAGAGAGAGAGAGAGAGAGAGAGAGAGAGAGAGAGAGGATGGCGAGAGAGAGACATAGAGAGATAAAGGATGTATGGAAGGAGAGAGAGAGAGAGAGAGAGAGAGAGAGAGAGGAGGAGTGATAGAGAGAGAGAGAGAGGGAGATAAGGAGAGGGGGAGAGGGCGAGGGAGGGAGGGAATGAGAGGCAGAGAGGGGGAGGAAGGGAGGGAAGGAGAGGTAGAGAGAGAGAGGGAATGTCTAGGTAGGGAGAGAGGGAGGAGAGCGAGGGAGAGGCAGAAGGGGGGAGAGAGAGAGAGAGGGGCGAGATGGAGGGTGTTTGGGAGGCGGGTAGAGAGAGGGAGAGGGGGATGGGGAGAGAGAGAGAGAGAGAGAGAGAGAGAAAGGAGGGGAAGAGAGAGATAAACAGAGTAGGTAAGGAGAGAGAGAGGAGGGATAGAGATAGAAAGAGAGCAGGGAGAGAGAGAGAGAGTTAATGAAAAAATGTTAATGAAAAATTGATACCTACAATATCTAGTGGAAGGAAGGGTTTTTTAATTTGGGCATGTGTATTAAGTTCATATTAGTAGGGGTTAAATAATGTTATTTTTAGGGGTATTTTCAAATATGTAGTAAAATTAAGGGTATTGTCTAATATTCCACGAACACACGTCATAGGTTAGAGTTTCATTGAGTGAAGCCCTGTGCTGCCACAATCGGTAGGTGGAAATGAAAGGTTGGTGGTAGGGGATAATGAAAGGTTGGTGATCTTAAAATAGTCATGGCCAGTTGTGAGTGGCCTTTGACAAATGACAAAGGTCATTGGGGATCCATCCTCTTAATGAATGCCTTCGAAGTAATTAGATAGTATGATAGTTAAATAATTTACTTAACTATTGTATTGAAATATTTTTAAAACTATAAGAAATATACTTCTTGCCTATATTCAAAATTAAAATATAATATTTTTTATTTGAAATGTTCAATTTTTTATTGTTTTAAAAGTTGATTATGTTATTTCACATTATCATCTAAATATTTCATTTATGGTTGAGAGTGGGAGGGAATTTTTTTATTGCATTTTCTAGATTGTAATGCCAACCACAAAGCAAAAAAGCATATGGAGAGTATGATTATTGTTATTTTGTAATGCTTTTAATTAAAAATAATTAATAGATGCATTCATTTTTATTTTTTATTTATAGAAATCTTTCATGTCAACTTGATACAAATCTCCCTCATACTAGGTTATGTATATATATATGATTTTTAAAGATGATATAATCTTAATTTATTTGATATTGTGACGATGACATTTAATTATGTATCAAAACTTTCGGTGAAAATCACATTGGAGAAATTTGTGTCGACGCGTTTCGAACGAGCCAGTGTGGTTCATCATCAGGACAAGATGCGAAATCTGATCTAGGACTCAGCTTAAATAGATAATGAAGCTCCGAATAGCCGTTGTACAATAACGATTAGTTTGACTATAAATAAATAAATAAATAAAAATAAAAATTAAATAAATAAATAGAAATGATAAATTATAAATAAATAAATAAATATAAATATGAACATAAATATAAATATAAAAACATAAAAATAAAAATAAAAATATTAAAAAATAAAAATAACAATATACATAAATATACATTACTTGAACAAAATTCAATATATTATTTGAAACTACACTAATTAATTCATTTATTTTTATTTTTTAATTTAAAAATATAATTGATTAATTGATTAAATATACATAAATAAAAACTAGATTAAAAACAAATAATAAACATGATCATGCTAAATAAATAATAAGTAATTAAATAATAAAGAAAAAAAAATGAGAAAATTAAAACCCGACGAGAGGAGAGGAAACGACGAATCTAGGACAAACAGAAGGGCAAAAACCCAAAAACTAAGAATGAAGGGCAAAGATCTAGCACCTGCTCACACTCCACCCATCATCTCTGTTAAGGTTAACAGGCCTCTTTTCAATCTCAAGGGCCTCCCTAAACTTTCGGTGGTGGAAATGGTCCACCCTTGTAATGACCTCAGCATCTTCAATGCAAATGTGATGCTTTGTCTTTTCAGTATGCTCTGCTAAGGCAGAGGAGCGAGATCTATTATGCTTTAGGTCAGTAGAATGCTCAAGAATTATTTGACTATGGATCGACCAGTTTCACCAATATAAGGGGTCCCACAAGAGCACGAAATCAAGTAAACACTCTTACCCTCCTTCGGGCATATCGGGTCCTTAACCGATTTGAGCGAACTTTGTTAACTAGTTGTTAACTAGTTAAATGACATTTTAATATTATTTTTTAAGAAAATACAAAGAATATTTTTTTTTTTTGAAAGTTTATTTTTCTTTATTACTATTATGAAAAATAAAATTGGTTATGGAAAGTAGTTCCATAAAAAAGTAAAAAGGCTGATGGTAAATGTTTTCCAAGAACTGAAAGGTTGTTGGAAAGTTGAACAGTAACCTGCTCCTCTGGGGATAAGAGGCTCATTCCAATGAGGAATTGGGGTTATGTTCATGGGCTAAGGAGAGGGTGGAAAAATTTTCCTGAGCTGGTAGAGATCAGTGCAAATCACTCAGCGCACTGATTGAACTCGGAGTCTTAAGGTCATAGCCGAAAATCTACTGTCAACCTATACCTCTTCAATAATGGAGCACGGGGGCAAGAGGATGACGTAATTGCCTCTCTTGAAGGTTGGGTGGACACCAAGAACCAATTACATATTCAAATAGGTGACTGTTTGTTTTGGTATTCTTTAGACAAAAATATTGTTTTCAAGTTGGTGTACACAAATATCTGTTATTTAATTTTAGGAGAAACACTATTTTTCTTTTGGAACCTTTCTTTTGTTAGAAAAGGATAAGTTATGATAATTAAATAGCTCAAAAAATACTTGCAAGGCTCTGTGTGTTACTGCTGTAAGATTTATGGATTAAACTTGTGAATATTATATATTAGCTATAAGACATATGGAAAGAACAACAGATGATTGTCAGGAGGAAACCCAGTTAATCATAAAATAGTTAACTATACACAATAGTTTATTGCAGGAGTTCGTTTTAATCCATTAGGATACATTTAGAAAAACTATGACAAAGAAATTAAATGAAAAATAAGTAAATAATGTAATTGTAAATTACTGTGCAAAGAAAACCGAACTAGAAGGATTAAAATTATATTAAGAGAGGGTACAATATACCCAAACCAGATACGAAGATTGAGCATTTAAACATGAAATTGAATGAACAGTGATATACGCTTAAATAAAAATAAAAAATAATAACTAAAATAATAACTAAAGCGAACCGTTCACATGTTTACAAACTTCACAATTCTCAATAAGTAATGTGAAAAATCCACTGTGCTTAAATATGTAAATACGCATGGACCATATGAAGAAGTCTCAAAATAAATAACACAACAGTAGCCATTTCCGGCATGGAGAAACAAATTCAATAGTTAAGATTACAAAATAAATGTAGCCTTTAGAAAATCATATATAAATACTAACACAGAAATATTTCAGCACAAGGAGTGCAAGAAAGGCTTAACCTAGGCCTATGAAGCTGGCTGGAAAAATTTTAATATCTTTACAGATAAGTCAAAAAATTTCAATACATAAAATAACTCAGAATAAATAAAACACGACCTGACATATAAACACTTAAAATGAACTGGTCGAAAGACTTCTGTTACGAAGTGAGAACTTTAGGAATACCTGTAAAGGGAGCCAAACGTATCTGCAGGAAGACTGAGATTTCTGGTATGCGACATGAAATTTTCGGTGCAGAAGACTCTGCCATTGGTAGGAGGAAACTAGCCTGTGAACATTAAAACAAAAAAAATATTCTATGAGGTAGGTTTTAAGGCACAATATACATAACCAAGACAAAAAGGAACAATATTTAAAGTGAGGAATTAGTGAAGAGACAAACCTGTAAAAGAAGTTTCCCTCGACAGATCTGATCATCGAACTAGAGTCATGCAGATATAAAAGACTTAAAACTCAATATCGTAAACTGCTAGAAGGTAAAAGTCCCAGATTCGGTAAAATAAATGGAGGAAATCATAATTGTAATGAGAGTAGAATGATTTACCGAGCTGTGTATTGTAAAGTGCATAGGAACCAGAGTTGAAGAAATTTCAATAGCGACAGAGGACAAGTTCCACCAGAAACTTATCGTAGATTGCATCGGAACCCTCTCTCCACCATGTTGCAATACCATGGGGCGTTACACCTCTGATAACCTCACAAACCGATTCGAATCTCATTGTTAGCAGAGCCAAAGCACGAAGACGCCGCGGTAAACGAACCCTCAGAGCAGAAGAAACTTCTCAACACAGACACAGTGACAAATGATGGTGTCAGCTAGGGTTGGCAAGATTAACAATGACATTTCCCGTTGGAAATGTTCACCGTCGATCTCCAAGAAATTCAACGGTGAAGATCTAAGGCAGGGACCATTGAAACTCACAAGGAATCGTGGTAAATCTTACAACTGTCAAAGAATTGAATTTCCAGTACATTCTGCATTCAATTGCCAAGACGCACCAGCTAAACCCTCGGTAGTATCAAGAATATGAAATATGCATTATGTGGGTTAGGGCAAGCGTTAAAACTATATTACAACATTAAAGTTACCACCAATGAGATTATATAATAGTCTTCACACAAAATATATATAACCATAAAGTATTCCATGGAAAATGGAATTGTTTATGAAGGTTAAATATAT
This sequence comes from Pinus albicaulis, assembly GCA_034641835.2. Lineage (NCBI taxonomy): Eukaryota > Viridiplantae > Streptophyta > Pinopsida > Pinales > Pinaceae > Pinus > Pinus albicaulis. The sequence goes on along the minus strand of CM076577.1, from coordinate 917,431,691 downwards.
TCATATAATGATTAAGGTTTAGAAATTTAATAAAAACCTTAGTTTGGTCATTGAATTTATGTGATAAGACTAACCATAAGTGTAAAGTGTAAAATAGAGAATTAAACTTTTTTTTAGAATTCTATAAAAAATTAATATTCAAAATTATATTACTTTTAAAATTAATAATTTTTTATAGTTTTTAAAAATATAAAAATTATTTGAATAATTTTTCTAAATTAATAACTAACAACAATTACAATATTAATAATAATTAACTGTGTATAATACTCGTAAATATTTTATCATAAATTAACAATAATCATTTTTAAAGAGAAATTCTAATCATTAAAAATAATTTTAAAAATCTTTAATTTACTTTATGGAAACCTACTAAGTGAGAGTGTGGCAGTCATCAATGAGTAAAAACGTTTAAATTGAAATAAAGTGATGGTTACTACCAACACTTGGGAGATGTTATATGCGGTAATAGAGTTTTACAAAACGTAAATCTCAATTTGGAGAATGCCGTTACAGAGTTTTACAAAAAGTAAATCTCAATTTGGAGACTGTGGCCGACATGAATTAGTAAAAACTTTAAAATTAACGTAAAGCAACTGTTACCGCCAACACTTGTCAAATGTTACATGCGGTAATAGAGTTTTACAAAACATAAATTTCGATTTTCACTCTGTAAGAAATATAATTTATATAGAACCTCTCAAAAGCAGGGACCACCACGGAGCTCACACTTCACACAAGTTATTGATGAATTGAAATAGATCTAGTTGTACGTGGTGGGGAGTATGGGATTACAGCTGTATAAAACGGCTATATTATGTTTTCTGAAGTAGTGAATTGAAAAAGGCATAGCCGTTGTGGACAAGAAGAAATAAATAAAGTTTGAACTTACCATGCTTTTTCCGAGCGAAGCAGAGCCAAGCAACCCCATATAAAAGCTTGTTGGTGCACATATGAGGAAGAGTTGATGCTTAACCCTCGTGGAATCTGCATATGTGGTGGATTGATGCACATAGCGAGGAACCTGCTCTGTTTGAAGAGAAGACAGTGGATGTGGTGATTCATTTCCCCTGGCCATCGAGGACACGTGATGGGATTTCTGAAAAGGATGCCATCGGATTCCATTTGTGTGAATACCCATCGGATGCCATCTTCATTGTAAGTATATATAATAATGATTTCTATTCAAATTTAAACTGAGCGTAGCAGAGCAGAGGGCGATGGGTTGTTGAGTTTTGCTTAGCTGAGCATATCAGGGCATATAGGGCAATGGGTTGATTTAGGCGTTGCACCTCGTTGATTTTCCTTTTTTCATTTTTCGTTTGTGGATGCTTTAGCAATGTCAATCGCAATTTACCTCTTATTTCTTGTAGTCTTCTAGTGGGTTTTGGGTTTTTGTTTTTTACTATTTAGATTTCCTTCTGTCTAGGAGATGAGACGATATGTTGGCTTCGTTACATCCTATAGCCGTGATTGATGTACTTCCCACATGCTGTGCAGTTGTTGAAAGATTGCGAAGGAGCACTGTTTCCTTTTGCTCAGAAGCTCCAGTGGGGACGTGGGACTATCTTGTTAACACTCAACTTTGAAAGAAAGATACTCATTGCAGGTATTTCTCATGTACTTTATACTTAGATATGCTTTATACTTGGCTCTATTTTAGTTGTTAAACAATTTATGTTGTATTTTGTTTTGCTGTTAAAGAATTTCTATTAAAAAATTTATATTGTATTTTGTAAGAAAAGAAAGATTACAATAGTTAAATGAAATAAATACAGTAAAACCATCTTGCTTAAACAGATTTTCTTTGGGAATGCTTTTTCACCGTTTTCCACTCTTGGGATTTTCCTCGGAAAGATTTTTCACTCCTCGGATTCTCTCTCTTTCACTGCTTTCCACTGGATTTTCTCTCGGAATGTTTTTCCACTGTTTGGATCTCAGTAGGAATGATTTTTGAATGTTAGGATTCTCCCTCCGAATGTTTTTTCATTGTTTTCCGGATTCTCGTCCGAATGCTTTTCCACTGTTTTTGGAAAAGATTAAAACAACGTAGCACTGCTATCACGTATAGATGTCCATTGTTGATGTACAAACTACCAAACACCTTCCTAATTAAAAGGATAAAAACTTTCTGGTTTGGGGCCCAGTAATTTTGTATTCTGAATGTTTCCTTGGCTCTACAATTTTGTCATCTTATTGAGAATTATGTTGATCTATTTCAATCAATAAACGTCAAAAGTTATGTATACATTACGCTGATCTATTACAATCATCAAAAGTTAATAGTTAATTTTACATTGATATTTTCTATTTTAATTTTATTTTATTCTAGTCTTGGAAGACCAAAAAGTACGGTGTTTTTTTACGGAGATCGACATTTTATGGTGAGATTTTATTGACGTAAAGTAAATGTTTATTCAGGATCCGTTTGAATTGTTTTCATTATTATTTTTTTGTTTTTTTTCAATTTGAATTAATTAATTTAATATATGTAATTAAATTAAATTTTAAATAATATTTACTATAAATATAATTAAATTATATTTTGTGGTTTGTGTTAATAGTAGTTGTGAGAAATAATGTTTTCATTGTGTTGTTTTGAGTATAAAATATGTGTTTATTTAAAGTCATTTATATTTAGTAGTCATAAAATGACTAAAAAGAATATTATATTTTGATTGAAAATATGAATTTTAATTTGAATTTTGAAATAAATTTTAAATTTGTAAATTTATTTGTTATATAAATGTGTTTGTAATTTTTCATCCATTGTATTTGTTAATATTGAATATTTTAATGTTTTTTTTTTTTTCAGATGGATTTTATATAATAAATTAATATTTTATAAAAATATATTTATAATTTAAAGAGAGATGGAGAGTGGGGGTGATATAGAAAGATATGGAGAGAGGAAGGGTGAGAGGGGGGAAGGGAGTTAGGGATAGAGAGGTAGCCGAGAGGAGGATGAGAATGATTTAAAGGGGTGGGGATGATTTAGAGAAAGATGGGAGTGTGAGAGAGAAGGAGGAGAAATAGGAGAGAGAGATAGAATAAAGGGGGCATAAAGGGGGTAGAGAGAGAGTGAGGGGCATGGGGACAGGGAGAGGGAGAGGGAGAGGGAATAGAGAGAGAGGAGGCAAAGGTTGAGGGTTGGGGGGTGGAGGTGAGGGTAGGAGAGAGCGGGTGAGAGAGAGAGAGAGATGGAGAGGGGAGAGGGAGGCATAGAGAGGGAGCGAGAGAAGAAGGGGGGAGGGAGAGAATTGGGGGGGAGCGAGGAAAGGAGAGAGAGAGTGAGAGATATGGAGATCAAGGGAGAGAGGGGAGGGGAGAGAGAGAAGGAGGGAGTTGATGGAGGGAAGGAGAGGGGGAGAAAGAGGAGGGGAGGGGAGAGAGAGCAGGAGGGTGGAGGGGGAGGTAAGGACAGGGGGAGAGAGAGAAGGAGGGGGGGGGGTGATAGAGTTGGGAGAGAGACAGAGACAGAGATAGAGAGGGAGAGGGAGGCAGGGAGACGGGGATAGAGAGAGAGAGAGGGATGGGGGAGAGGGACAGGGAGGAGAGAGAGGTACAGGGAGGGCCATGGGGAGAGAGTGGGAGAGGGAGGGGAAAGGTAAGGGAGAGAAAGAGAGAGAGAGAGAGGGGGGGGAGGGATAGAGAGAAAGAGGGGGGGAGGGGGTGAGGACGAAGATAGAGAGGTTGGGGGAGGAGGGATAGAGAGAGAGAGGGAGAGGGATAGAAGGTGAGGGATGGTGAGGGAGAGAGGGGGAGGGTGAGGGAGTAGGGAGGGGGAGAAAGAGGTCGAGAGAAAGAACGATGGGGATGGAGAGAGAGAGAGAGGGAGGGAGGGAGATAGGGAGAGAGAGAGGGAGGGAGGGAGGGAGATAGGGAGGTAGGGAGATGGAGAGGGATAGGGCGAGAGAGGGATGGGGTAGATGGAGAGGGAGGGAGGGAGAGAGATGGAGAGGGAGAGAGAGAGAGAGAGAGAGAGAGAAAGGGGAGGAGCGAGAGAGAGAGAGAGAGAGAGGAAGGGATATGGAGAGAGAGAGACAAAGAGAGGGGTTGGGAGGGAGATGGAGAGAGAGAGAGGGGGACGAAGGGATAGAGGGAGATGGAGAGGGAGGGAGGGAGGCAGATGGAGAGGGAGGGAGATGGAGAGAGGGTGGGGTTGGGCAAGAGAGATAGGGAAAGAGGGAGAGGGTGAGAGTGAGAAGGGGGGGCGGGGGGGTGAGAGGGATAAAGAGAGAGAGATGGGAAGAGGGAGAGAGAGATAGAGAGAGGGGGGGAGGCAGAGAGGGATATGGAGATGGGGAGAGAGAGGGAGATGGAGAGGAAGGTAGAGAGAGGGATGTAGGAAGAGAGGGAGTTGGAGGGGTAGAGGGTGAGGGAGGAGAGATGGGGATGGAGAGAGAGATAGATAAAGAGAGAGAGATGGAGAAGGAGATAGAGAGGAAGAGGGAGAGGGGTAGATGGAGTGGGGAGGGGGGAGAGAGATATATGGAGAGGGGAAGTGAGGGAGAGGGAGAGAGATAGGGGGAGGGAGGGATAGCGAGCAAAAGAGGGACGAGCGATAGTGGGGGGAGAGAATGGAACAGAGAGAGAGAGAGAGAGAGAGAGAGAGAGAGAGAGAGAGAGAGATGGGGGGGACAGATA
>CM076577.1:917222044-917422044 GCA_034641835.2 Pinus albicaulis | reverse complement strand
AGCCAAAACTTCCCACTATGGAAGATGCAGATGGAAGGTTATCTGTATCAGAAAGATTTGTACCTACCATTGAGCGGAAAAACAAACAAGCCGACAGCTATGACAGACGCAGAATGGGAGATTCTCGATAGAAAGGCACTCAAAGAAATATGTTTATGCCTCGCGGCATTGGTAGCCTTCAATATTTCGAAGGAAACAACAACAGAGGGTTTGATTAAGGGGTTGGAAAAACTATGTGAAAAACCCTTGGCCTCAAACAAGGTATTTATTATGAAACGTTTATTTAATATGAAGATGTCAAAAGGTGGATCTGTTGCAGACCATTTAAATGATTTTAATACAGTTACCAGTGAGTTTAGTTCTATAGGGGTAAAATTTGATGATGAAGTTAGGGTTCTTTTATTTTTGTGTTCATTGCCAGAAAGTTGGAATGGTTTAGTGATGGCCATTAGTAACTCTGTCTCTGGATCTATTACTTTAAAGTTTGATGATGTTGTCGGTGCTATCCTTACTGAGGAAATGCGACAGAAAAGCTCCGGTGAGACATCGGGTAATTATTTGAGTGCAGAGTCTAGGGGAAGAAGAATGGAAAGAAGAAAGAGCTTAGGATATCATAGTAAATCAAGGAAAGGAAGATCCAAGTCCAGATTAGGGATAGTGTGCTAGAAATGCGGAAATAAAGGACACCTAAAGAATAACTCTAGATCTCGGAAGGGAAAAGAAGGAGACGCACAACAAGAAAAAAATCATGAAGAAAATATGACAGGTGATGTGTTACAATATGCTTTGATTCTTTCTTTCAAAAATGTTACTAATTCCTGGGTAGTGGATTCAGGGGCCTCATTCCATGCCATGCATGATAAGAAATATTTTCATGACTATGTTCAAGGAGATTTTGGACAAGTTCGTTTGGGTGATGATAAGCCCTGTAAAATTGTTGGAATGGGTAAAATTCTTGTAAAACAACATAATGGAACCCAATGGCCATTAAAGGAGGTAAGGCATGCTCCATATCTGAAGAAAAATATGATTTCAACAGGGCAGTTAGGTGGTGAAGTTTGTGTGACAACTTTCATAGATAATATTTGGAAGGTCACCAAAGGAACCCTAGTAATAGAAAAAGGTGAAAAGGTTTGTACATTGTATTTATGCAATGGTATTTCTAATGATGTTAATGCTTTAACCTCCAAAGGAGCAGATGCAACATTATGGCATCATAGGCTCGGACACATGAGCGAGAAGGGAATGAAGATTCTTCACTCAAGAAATTTGTTGTCTAGTTTGAAAAATGTTGATTTGGATTTCTATGAGAATTGTATTTATGGAAAACAGAAGAGAGTCAGATTTCTCAGAGTTGGGAAAGAAAAGAAGAGTGAAAAATTAGAACTTGTGCATATAGATGTATGGGGAATTGCTCAGGTATCGTCTCTCCACGGCTCTCATTATTATGCTACTTTTATTGACGATGCAACTAGAAAAACTTGGATTTATTGTATTCAGAATAAATTTGATGTATTTGATACTTTCAAGAAATGGAAAGATTTGGTTGAGATTGAGACAGGAAATAAGTATAAGTGTCTCAGATTAAAAAATGAAAGCGAACATTACAGCAAAGAGTTTGATAGGTACTGTTCAAAGCATGGAATTCGCAGAGAGAAGATAGCTCCAAGAACACCACAAGAAAATGGTGTGTCAGAAAGGATGATTAGAACAATCATGGTGTGTGCAAGGTGCATGAGATTGCATGCAGGATTTCCTTTAAAATTTTGGGCAGATGCTATAGATACTGCGGTTTATCTAATAAACAGAGGGCCTTCTAGTTCCTTGGATGGTGGTATTCCATAGGAAGCATGGATAGGTAAAAAGGTAAACTACTCCTTTTTAAAACCTTTTGGTTGTGAGGCCTTTTTCCATATTAATAAAGAAAACAGAACAAAGCTTGAGAAAAAATCAAATAAATGTACCTTTATTGGATATGGTGTTAATGATTTTGGTTATCACTTATATGATTATGAAAATCACAAAATCATTAGGAGCAGATATGTAATATTCAATGAAAAGGTCTTGTATAAGAATCAATTGCAGGAAAAGAAATAGGAAAAATAAAGAAAAGGATACACATTCCTTGATGAGATCACAGAAAAAGTAAAGGTTCCTGGAAATAATAATAATCAACATCCAGAACAACAACAACCACCACAATAGCAACATGCACCTCAAACACTTGAAAGTGGTGTTAGAAGATCTACCATGATAAGTAGACCCCCTGAACGATACTCTCCTTCATTATATTATTTATTGTTGACTGATTCTGGTGAACTCGAATGTTATGAAGAAGCAATGCATGTTGAAACCAAGAAGAAGTGGGAGATAGCCATGGAAGAAGAGATGGACTCCTTAATACATAACCAGACTTGGGAATTAGTTAGGTTTCCTGTAGGTAAAACAACATTGCAAAATAAATGGGTTTATAGACTTAAGGAAGAAGATGGAGATAGAGGTACAAAGCTAGACTTGTAGTGAAGGGGTTTGCATAGAAGAAAGGTATTGATCTTGATGAAATATTTTCTCCTGTTGTTAAGATGACTTCAATCAGAACTCTTTTAAGTCTTGTAGTAGTGGAAGATTTACATCTTGAACAATTAGATGTAAATGCAACTTTTCTCCATGGAAATTTGGAGGAAGAGATATATATGGAGCAACAAGAAGGATATGAGGTCAAAGGGAAAGAAAAATTAGTGTGCAGGTTAAAGAAGAGCTTGTATGGCTTAAAACAGTCTCCAAGGTAATGGTATCTAAAATTTGACAAGTTTCTGTCTGAACAAGGTTCTACTAGATGTCACTCTGATAATTGTGTTTATGTTAAAAAGAAAAATGATGGAAGCTATATTATATTGTTATTGTATGTAGATGACATGATTTTTGTAGGATTTAACATGCAGGAAATAAATGTGCTCAAAAGAAAATTGGCAAATTCATTTGCAATGAAGGATTTGGGAGCTGCAAAACAAATCCTTGGTATGAGAATAAGTAGAGACAGGAAAAATTGGAAATTAACACTGTCTGAGAATGAGTACATACAAAAGGTGTTGAAAAGATTTAATATCAAGAATGAAAAACTAGTTAGCACACCTTTTTCTAGCCATTTCAACCTTAGTAAGGAGATGTGCCCCAAGACCCAAGAAGAAATGGACTATATGTCTAAATTTCCATATGCATTAGTAGTTGGAAGCTTAATGTATGCAATGGTCTGCACAGGGCCTGATATTGCACATGCAGTGGGATTTGTAAGTAGGTACATGAAAAATGGAGGAAAAGAACATTGGATGGCAGTAAAATGGATTCTCAGATATTTGAGAGGTACCACAATTCAAGAATTATGCTTTGGTGGTTCAAACATTGATCTACAGGGATATGTTGATGCATATATGGTAGGTGACAGAGATAAAAAGAGGAGCACTACAAGGTATATATTTACTGTAGGTGGAACAGTTGTCTATTGAGTTTCAAAAATCCAAAGTGTTGCTGCACTTTCAACAATAGAAGCAGAGTATGTTGCTGCTACAGAGGCTAGTAAAGAAATGATTTGGTTACAAATGTTTATGAATGAATTGGGTAAGAAGCATGACATGGGCACATTATATAGTGATAGCCAAAATGCCATTCATATTACAAATACCTCAACATTTCATTCTAGGACTAAACACATACAGCTGAAGTACCATTTCATACGGTCAATATTGGAAGATGGATAGTTGAAGCTAGAAAAGATACACACTAGCCATAATCCTACATATATGCTAACAAAAGTTGTAACTAGAGAGAAACTGAGAATATTCTCAGTTTCAATTGGCATTGAAGGATGCCGATAAATATGAGAAACAACCAGGTCCAATGAGGAATCATTTTCCAACAAATGAAGCAATGGTGGAATTGCTAGAATCACTCTCCAAGTGGGACATTGTTGAGTGTGGAGCCTGATTTTCATCCTAATTCAGAGATCCTTGTTTTAGCTAGATGTATACCCCAGGAAAACTGTACATCCCTCCAGTGGGGGGGACTTGTCCCCCCCATGGGGTCCATGGGTGCTGAACCCCTAGCTAGGGGGTCCGGGCGCCAGCACCCTCAAAGCTAAAAATGTATGTAAAATTGCGTTGTAAAAGTATAATAATTACTAGTCAATCTAGGTCGTTCATTAGGCAGATGATGTGACCGTAGAATTTGTGTTTAGTTTAGGGTTTTTTTCCCTAGAAGGCAACCACTCGCTTGTATGAGGGTATTGTATTGCGGCTGTGTATTGTACATGTATTCTCAGAGTGAGAAACAGATAGGGAGACTGTGAGAGAGAACAGAGGATATTACAATGGATCTGTTGTAGGTTGTGTCTCTTGATTTTCCTAGATAATAGAAAGGAAGGACTGGTTGTTTGGGGTGGACGTAGCCTAAACTGGGTGAACCACATATATCTGTGTCTCTCTGGTTTTATGTGTTTTGTTTTCTTGTGTTTTCCGCATATTTTATGTGTCACATTGCTCTGTAATATATAATTTTCTAATAGGAGAGAGAGAGAGGAAGGGAGGAGAGGGAGAGGGGGTTAGAGAGAGATAGGGGGGAGGGAGGTAGGGAGAGGTTGAGTGGGAGAAAGGGAAAGAGAGAAAGAGATAGAGAGAGAGCGAGGGAGGGAGGGAGGGAGGGAGAGGGAGATAGAGGGAGATGGAGGGGGAGAGGGAAAGGGAGGGTGAGGGAGGCTTGGAGGGAAAGGGGAGGGAGAGAGCAAGAGGGAGGAACAGGTGGAGAGAGGGAGGGATAGGGAGAGAGAGAGAGAAAGAGAGAGCAGGGGGGAGCGAGGGAGATGGAGAGGGAGAGGGATGGAGAGAGGGAGGGGGGAGGAAGAGGGAGGGAGAGAGAAAGAGGGAGGGGGAGTGGAGAGGGAGGAGAGAGGGGGAGGCAGAGGGATGGAGGGAGAGGGAGAGGGAGAGAGGGGGGGAGGAAAAAGGAGGGAGGGAGACGAGGGAGGAGGAAGGGTGCGGGGTGATGGAGAGGGAGAGGGAGAGAGGGATATGGAGGGGGAGAGGGAAATGGAGGGTGAGGGAGAGAAGAGAAGGATGAGGGAGGGGGAGCGGGAGGGGGAGGGTGAGAAGGAAATGTGGGGGGGGACGGAGAGGGAAAGGTAGGGGAAGAGTGAAAGAGAGGGTGAGGGAGAGAGGGGGATGGTGAGGGAGGAGGGAAGGGGAGGAGGATGGGAGAGAGGGAGGGAGGGACTGAGGTAGGGATAGGGAGAGAGGGTTATGCAGGGGGAGAGGGAATGGGAGGTTAAGGGAGAGAGGGCGAGGGTGAGGGAGGATAGATGGTGAGGGGGGGAGAGAGAGAGAGAGAGAGAGGGAGGGGGAACAAATGGAGAGGGAGAGAGATAATTTGAGGTGGGGGGGGAGAGAGAGAGAGAGAGAGATTGAGAGGGAGACATGGGGGGTAGAGGGAGGGAGAGAGGGAGGTGGTGGTGAGAGAGGGAGTCGAGGGAGGGGTGAGAGGGAGAGGGAGGGAGAGGCAGAGGGAGAGAGAGAGGGAAAGGGGAGGGAAGGAGAGAGGGGGGGAGCGTGGGAGAGGGATATGGGTAGAGGGGGCAAGAGAGAGAGAGAGAGAGAGAGAGAGAGAGAGAGAGAGAGAGAGAGGTAGAAAGAGAGAGATGAGGGGGAGAAAGAAATAATGAGAGGAGGGAGAGGGAGAGATAAAGAGAGGGGGGAGAGAGAGAGAGGGAGAGAGAGAGATAGAGAGAGAGAGATGGAGTGATAGAGTGAGAGAGATGGCGAGAGAGAGACAGAGAGAGAGGTAGGGAGGGAGGGAGGCGGGGAGAGTGGGAGGGGGAGATAGGGAAGCAGGAGAGGGAGAGGGGGAGAGAGAGGGAAAGGGGAGGGAAGGAGAGAGAGGGGTAGGAGGGAGGGATAAAGGGTGCAAGGGAGAGGGGGCAAGAGAGAGAGAGAGAGAGAGAGAGAGAGAGAGGGAGATGGATGGAGGAGGGAGGGGGAGTTATACAGTGAGAAAGATGTAGAGAAGGAGACAAGGAGAGGGGGAGGGAGCGAGGAAGGGAGAGGTATAAGTAGAGACATAGAGAGAGAGGGGCATGGTGGAGGGAGGGAGGGAGGTGAGCGAAGAGATAGGGAGAGAGAGGGCAAGGGTGACAAGGAGAGGGAGAGGGAGAAGGAGAGTTACACAGATAGAGAGAGATAGATAGAGATAGAGAGGGAAAGAAAGGAGGGTAAGGGAGATAAAGAGATGAGGGAGGGAGAGGGAGATAAAGAGAGTAGAGAAGGAGAGAGAGAGGAGGGATAGAGAGAGAAAGAGAGAAGGGGAGAGATAGAGAAAGAGAGCGAGAGAGAGGGAGAGAATGAGATAGACGGCGAGAGAGAGAGGGAGGAAGAAAGAGATTGATGAAAGGCGTGTGTGTTTGTGTGAGAGAGAGAGATAGAGGAGTTCGGAGGAACCACAAAAATTTTAGGGAGAAAATAAGGGGAAGAGAGAGGGTGTAAGATGTAGAGAGTTAGGAGAAAATGTGATGTTAGGAGAGAGAGAGGGAGGGAGGGGGAGAGAGAGAGAGATAAAGGTACAAGGGGAAGGATAGATGGAGGGTGAGAGCTACAAGGAGGTTGAGGGAGAGAGGGGGAGGGTGAGGGAGGATAAAGGGGTAGGGGGTTGGAGAGAGATATGGATGGGAGTTGAGGGAGAATGGGGGGGGTGAGAGAGAGAGAGAGAGGGAGGGAGGTAGGGATATGGAGAGAGAGAGAGGAAGGGAGGGATGGGGAAGATGGAGAGACAGAGAGAGGGAGATGGAGAGGGAGTGGTGGAGGGAGAGAGAGGGAGGTGGGGAGGGAGAGGTGAGAGAGAGACAGGTAGGAGGAGAGAGTTGGGGGAGGGGGAGAGAGTTGGGGGGGGAAGAGAGGGAGGGGGTAGCAAAGAGAGGGCGAGGGAGGAATAGGTGGAGAGAGAGAGGGGTGGGAGTGGAGAGAGAGAGGGAAAACAGAGGGAGGGATAGGGAGAGGGAGAGGGATGGAGAGAGAGAGAGGGGAAGGGAGAGGAAGGGAGAGAGAGAGACAGAGGGGGGGGGGGGGAAGAGGTAGAGGGAGAGAGGGAGAGAGTTAAGGGGGAGGGAGGTAGAGTGGGATAGAGAGAGAGGGAGGGGGATGGAGGAGGAGTGGGAGAGATATAGGGAGGGGGAAAGGGATGGGGGAGAGAGGGAGAGAGGGAAAGAGAGACAGAGAGAGTGAGAGAGGGAGTGAGATGGAGGGGGAGAGGGAAAGGGAGGGTGAGGGAGGAGAGAGGGGGAGGGGGACGAAGAGAGAGTGAGAGAGAAAGAGAGGGAGAGAGGGAGAGGGAGAGGGAGAGGGGGGATGGAGGGTGGAGGGAGATGAAGAGAGAGGGGGGGAGGGGGGAGGAAGAGGGAGAGAGGGGGAGGGTGAGGGGGGAGAGAGGGGGAGGAAGAGGGAGGTAGGGAGAGGGCGAGAGCGAGAGGGAGTGACAGGAGAGACGGAGAGGGGGAGAGCGAGAGGGAGCGGGGGAAGAGATGGAGAGGGGGAGAAGGAGAGGGAGGGGGGAAAGGGGAGGCAGAAGGAGGGAGAGAGAGGGGGGAGAGAGAGGGAGAGGAAGAGGGAGAATGGGTGATGTACGGGTGGAGGGAAAGGAAGGTTGAGGGAGAGGGGGAGAGGTGGAGGTAAGGGAGAGGATGACGTGGAGGGGGAGGGGTAGGAGAGAGGGGGACGGGGAGGGGGAGGGGTAGGAGAGAGGGAAATGTAGCGAGGGGGGGGAGAGGGAGAGAGGGAAATGTAGGGAGGGGAGGGAAAGGAGTGAGGAGGGAGGGAGGGTGAGGGTGAGGGAGGAGGGAAGGAGTGGGAGGTGAGAGAGGGAGATGAAGGGGGAGAGGGAAAGGGATGAGGAGGGAGAGAGGTGGGAGGGAGTTGGAGGTAAGAGAGGGAGATGGAGAGGAAGAGAGAGAGAGGGAGGGAGGGACATAAGGAGGGAAAGGGAGAGATGGAAATAGAGAGGGGGAGGTAAAGGAAGGGTAAGGGAGAGAGGAGGAGGGTGAGGGAGGATAGAGGAGGAGGGTAGGGGGAGTGGGAGGGGAGAGAGGGAAATGGAGAGGGAGATATGGACAGAGGGGGGGAGATGGAGAGAGGAAAATGGAGGGGGATTGGTAAAGGGAGGGTGAGGGGGGAGAGAGAGAGAGAGAGAGAGAGAGAGAGAGAGAGAGAGAGAGGTAAGGGAGCGAGATGCATTGAGAGAGAGGGAGGGAGAGAGGGAGGGAGAGATAGAGAGGGAGGGGGGGGGGACGGAGAGGTGGGGAGAGAGTGGGAGTGGGAAGAATGGGAGAGGGAGAGGGGGAGACATGGAGAGAGAGGAATAGAGAGAGAGAGAGAGAAAGCGAAAGAGGGAGGGAGGGAGGCAGAGAGGGTGGCAGAGGGAGGGAGGGAGGGAGGGAGGGAGGGTGGCAGAGGGAGGGAGGGAGGGAGGGAGGGAGGGTGGCAGAGGGAGGAGAGAGAGGGAAAGGGGAGTGAGTGAGAGAGGGGGGGGGGGGGCGAGGTAACAAGGGAGAGGGATAGGGGAGAGAGAGAAAGAAAGAGAGGATAGATGAGGAGAGAGAGAGAGTGATACAATGATATAGATGGCGAGAGAGAGAGAGAGAGGGAGGGGGAGAGAGGGGGATGGGGGGAGAGGTATAAAGAGAGGGGGAGAGAGAGGGAATGGGGGGGAGGGTGAGAGGGAGGGGAGTGAGGGGGGGAGAAGGAGAGAGACGAGGGGGAGGGAAGGAGGGAGCGAGAGAAAGGGAGAGGAGGAGAGAGTGAGAGAGGTAGGGGGAGAGAGAGAAAGAGAGGGAGAGGGAGAGGGAGAGAGAGAGATATAAAGATATAGATAGGGAAAAAGAGGAGTGGAAGAGAGAGAAACAGAGGAGGGAGGGGGACAGAGAGAAAAAGAGCAGGGAGGGAGAGAGAGAGGAGGGATAGAGAGAGAAATAGAGCAGAGATAGAGAGAGAGAGAGGGTTGGAGGGAGGGAGAGAGAGAGATAGAGAGAGGAGGGAGTGGGACAGATAAAGGAAGGAGTCGGAGAGGGAGGAGGGAGTGGGACAGAGAGAGGAAGGAGTGTGAGAGGGAGGAGGGATAGAAAGAGATAGAAAGATATGGGGGGAGGGACAATTGAGAGAGAGAGAGAGAGAGAGAGAGAGAGAGGAGGGAGGGGGAGAGAGAGAGTGAGAGAGGGATGGAGAAAGAGATGGAGGGTGGCAAGGAGATGGAGATGGAGAGAGAGAGAGAGAGAGAGAGAGAGAGAGAGAGGTGTTTGTAGGAAGGAACGAAAGTGTAGGGAGAAAATAAGGGGAAGAGAGAGGACGTAAGATGTAGAGAGTTAGGAGAAATTGTGATGTTAGGAGAGAAACATTGTGAGAGAGAGAAGTTAGGGGGAGATATCAGGAGAGAGGTAGAGAGATAGAGAAACATAAAGAGATAGAGGGGAAAAGAGTGGAAGGGGACAAAGAGGGAGCAAGAGAGGGGAAAATATAAAGTGTGGGGGGGGGTTGTTTTGAGGGTGGGAATAAGGAATGGAGTGACAGATAAGGAAATAGATGAATAAAGAGAGAAGAAAGTGGAGATAGATGGGGACAACTGTGATGAAGAGAGAGAGAAATTCAAGTAGAGAGGGTTAGGAAATACACAGAGTAGGCAGGGGGGTGTGTGTGGGTGGGTGCAGGGGGAGATATGGAAAATAATGATGTGGAGAGATTTATAGAGGAGAGAGTTAAAGAATATATGAAAAGAGAATGGGGTGAGGGATCAAGTAGTAGGTTCATGGGGCCATAGAGAGAATGGCTGTTTTTTGGAGAGATAAATAGAAATATATGGTCATGTGTAGGAAAATTTGAGGATAGTTGGAGAGAGAAAGAGAGAGTGAGAGGAAGGGAGAGAGGGGGTATACAAAGAGGGGATGTTAGGAGAGTGGGAAAGACAGGGAAAGAGGCATAGAGAGTTAGTGTGTGTTTTTGTGTGTGTGTGTGTGTATCATAGAGAGAGAGAGAGATAGGATGGTGGGAAACAAAGGGGGAAAGAGAGGGTGGGATATGTATTGATTGAGTGTTATAAAGGAAGAGAGAGAGAGAGAGAGAGAGATAATGGTAGAGAGAGAGGGAATTTTAAGTGACATTTGTGACAATGATAGAATAACGGGGAAGAAGGTAGAGGGAGAGTGTGTGTGAGAGAGAAAGAGGTAGAGAATTTGAACATGTGTGAGATAAATAGAGATAAGGGGGAGAGAGAGATAGGGAGGGGAGTGTGTGTAAGAGAGAGATATGTATGTGAAGTTGCTTGAATATTCTGTAAATTTTTCAAGTGATTAATTAGGGTTTTAATCCTTTTTTGTCAAATTCATAAACACATAAACATGAAATTAAAATCATATTTTGCAGTAAACAAGAGACAATGCCACCATAACAGCAAACAGATAACAACGAATGATGGAGTTCACCCCTTCTATGGTACATTTCCGGGTCTAGCTTCCAATTGTTGGGCCTCTTGCATTATGCTCAAAAAATGGTGTTTACATCAATTTATAATGCTCAAATGGATGTAATGATAGATCTAATGGCTTGAGAACTGACAAAAACCACTTTCTAGCCTCTTTCTACTCCCAAAAAGGATAAAAATTGAATAAGTTATGAGCCTCTCAAGTTTTCTGCAAACCATTCTACAAATTCTCCAATTTGGCTAACTATCCTAGAATTCCACCAGTTTTCCGCTAACAGAGCAAAAATTTAGCAAACTGTTGGCGCAAATTATGGCCTCCTTAATTGCGTTGGTGACCACCGTCCCCGACCACAAAGGAACCAAGTGGCTGAATAAGTGTCGTTCATCTCATGGTTTTTCTACCAGTGGAAGTCATCCTTGTTTTCGGTGCTAACCTAAAGTTTAATATGGGTCGGGTTAGCAAAACCTTGCCCCCGACAGGTTCCACTACCCTTCTATGTTCGACACCGGGAGGTTACCAAACTTTTTTATGTGAACCTTGCTCAACCTAGAAACTGAATGTCGGAGTGATGGTTCTCATGGGTATGCACGGAGTTAGAATGCATGTAAACACTACCTCTGACCAGGATTTATCCACTGTGATAACCTTGTTAACTCCATCAGGGATATGACATAGCACCACGAACTTGGGTTATGATATATGTGATGGGTTTGGTGGTAAATGCTTTAACTCATGAGTTTTATGTTCCAAAAGTATTTAGGATAAAACATGATATATGGTTTCTAAAACAATCATGCAGGCTGGGGTTAGCCACTAACACTGGTTTGCGGATAGGGATCAGGGTTTATCCCCAGTCAAACCCCTGCCATCAAATACCATAAAGTTTAAATATAGATGGCACACCTATAGGTTAAGAAATAAACGATAGTAGAATGGTAAGTCACATGTCTTGCTAGTGGGAGGTCACGGTTTTGATCCCCGTCGGCCTCAAATCGACCCTTGCAAATATTATGGCCAATGAGGAGGTGCCATGTGGGAGCCTCCAATTGGGCCATGCAGTATCCTATCATTGGTCCTGCCAACAACCTTCCAACCAATGAATAACACCCATTCCAGAACAATCAAATGGTGGCAAGTGGAAAACAGAGAGTGGCCAAAGAAACCAACTCAATAGGTATGGTTAGGGTCCAGTAAACAGTATGGACTACTGACAGTGAAACCCTACCCCAAAAACTATAAAATCTTGTTGTTTGCACAAACAAACATATCGTGATTGGAGGAGCATACAGAGTCATATTTTTGCGAAAATATTTGAGCCAAATTCAGAACGATGAGAAATACATGGTCGTTCAAATTCCACACCATTCCAAGAACTTTGAATTTTGTGCATAAATTTCATCCACCAAACCAAACCAGAGAGAGAGAGAGAGAGAGAGAGAGTTTTAAGAAATGACGAGAGTAAGAGTAAGTGTATGAGTGTATGAGAGAGGGTCAAATAGAGAAACTAGCAAAAGGAAAGGAAAACCTTGGGAGGTATTGTGTGTTAGTTTGTGCTACTTTTAACATCCATGTAGTACATTAAGGTTACGTTATCGTCTATTCATCATTCTTCCTCTAATTCCCACGTTAAGGGCCTCAAGAATTATAACTAGTGATAAAAATATTATAATTTTGCAAGTATCCGAGGCTTAGAAAAGAAGGATATATACTATATATAGCAACCTTTCTCCAAGGTATAATGAGATCATGGATTTTATATTTTATGATGCTTTATTTATATAAATATTGTGGATATATTTTGATGATTAAAATGTTAACATGAATGCATTAATTAGATGAGTCATACTTAATAATAATTTTCATGTTATAATTGCTAGTCTAAATTTTAGTTTTTGATATTGTACAATGTATACAAACTGATTTTGACTTTTGAGAACGCGTGTAAATGTAATTAATTCAAAATTTCTTGCTAGAATATTTCATATGAAAAATATCTAAAGAATCATGGATCAAAATCGTGATAAACCTTATTCAATTACAATAAGATTAGCTGGGAGTCTACAAATATGGAAAGAATTTTTATGAATAAGGAATTGGCATAAGTTAACAAGATAATCTCTACAATATACTCGATTGGGTTATTCATTGTTATACCTAAGCATACACACTTGAGTGGAGTAAAAGTTGTGAGGGAGAATAAGTGTCCCAAGCCATAAAAGTGAGATTCAAATCCATATTCTAACAAGATTAAAAAAATAATGATGTAAAATGTTGCGGGATAATTCATTTAGAAAAGAAGAATAATATAAATGATGATGAGAGTTATGCCTAATGTTGTACCTTGGGAGATAACCCTCAGTTGAAAGAGGTCACTACGCAAGATATTTATTAAAAATCACGATGAAATTATTTTATTTTCCCGATGTTATTAACCCCACAGATTGAATCCCTTATCAGTCTCCAGTGTTTGAACAAAATTTAAAAGTCCCCTTCTCATGTTGAATACAAATGAAAAGAGAGAACAAAATGAAGTGATGCTAGAAAGTCCTCAACAATGGGCTACTTCTACAGAATCTCTTGTTTCAAACTTTAGAATAAATATGGAAGTAACATAAAATGAAATATAGAAAAGAGGAGCACATCAATAAGGATTTTAACTTTAGCTTACGGAACTGTAAAATTAAAGACCAGAAACTTAGTTACTCATTTCTAACGAAGAATGAATTGAAACATATGTAATAGGAAAAAAAAATCATACTCAACAAATTCTGGAATCATTGTAAAAAATTTATTCAAATGCACTTGAAGAAAAAAGTACAACAATTTTTTTTCCTGAGATCATTGTTAACACTGGAAAATCATAAAGGCAGAAGACATTAGAAAATTTCAAGCAGAAGGTACAAATAAATATTTACAGGGAAGGAAGACATTGCACAAGCTAAAAAATTAAATTTTCCTAAGGTCAACAGTCAAATTTTTTGACCGCTCACAGGAGGCACTGGCCCTGAGCGCGCATTGCAGATTTTTCTTCGATAGCCGCGAAGATTGTGGTTATCCCTCCAATAGTCGCGTGGTCCTAGAGAATTCGAAATGTCACCATCCGGGACCACTTGGCACACCTGGAGAAAAAAAATCTCACTCAAGCTAGCCGGTTATAGTCGCCTTTGATCCAAATTGAGGCTTTAGTGCTTCACACAAATGAATCATACCCCGAATCTTGTGTCACCATCCATATTAGACCAAGAGAGAGAGGGAAAAATTGAAATTTGTCTATAAAAGCTGGCCATGGGAAGTGAAATGGGAGACACATTGTTATGTTGGCCAAATTTCTCATCAGCAAACTAGCTTGTGTTGTCTAGCAGGAAGTCAATTGGAGGGATTGTGTTGTTGGCCATCCAACACCTCAATCCAATTGCAAATATTTCAGCACGTGTCTATCGATCTACCATTCTTTGAGAGGGAAGGGAGGCTTGCTGAAAACTCGAGGGGAAGAGACCCCCTTGTCATGGATATCAGAGCTCCGTAGCTTGAAGGATCCACTACAATACATTTAAAATTCTATCTTCTACTACCACCAACACCTAATAAAGGGAGAAATATCTCCATTCTTGAGTTATTTGTGTGTTTTCTCTATTGAGCGTATTTCTTGTGCATGTTGTTTTGTTTATTGTTTCATTGATAATGTATCATACTATGTTTCCATTCAACTTAGCTTATAACATGTTGAAATTATTCGACTAATGTTTGACAAACCACTTTGACGAGTGATGTTCTTGTAGGTAAGAAAACTCCATACTAAGCATAGTGTATTTTGTCCACCCATTTGTTGAATGCACTACAACAGGAATGGCAACTCCACTAGATTATTTCTTTTGAGTTGATGGTTGTTGATGCAGGTCCTTATTCCTACTCAACTTGTTTCAAAATCATGGGTCTTCATCCTCTCAGCACTTTTAGTCACCCTTAGTGATAAGTTTTTTCTCAGAGAAGGAGGATTGTCTTTGCTTCTTCCCCACTGCACACTTTCTATTGAGAAAGATGCCCGCTTCGCGCCTATGGGTGGATAAGCCCCGTGGTAGGCTGTAAGCCCATTTTTCAATTTTTTTTCTCATTTTTTGCAGTTTTAAGTTGTTGTCAACCCATAAGAAATTTTCCGCCATTGTGATGTCATATTTCATGATAGGTTAGGACACTTGGTTGCTATAATTTAGCTTAGAAACTAAGTAGTTTTAATTTTAGTTTTTTTTTATTTCTTTAAAATCACACATAGTTTAAGTAGGGGAATGTAAGTGCCCTTCAATCCACATATGCTATCTGAAAAAATGATTTGATAATAAAATATAAAGAACAAAGAGTAATTAGCATAAAATTAGGTGGCCCACATATCCACACATCTTTAGCTAGTTCATGTTTTTTCAATTTTTGCATTAGATTAGTTCAAAATTTTCATTAGGAATCGGGACCAGGACCAAACTATCGAAAAGAAAGCAAGTAATCTCTACCACCCTTTCACCTTATAGTGAGCCTGGGTATGCATATGAATTATTTCTTAAGACAATTTTCCATCTCCATATAGTGCAAACTGAGTCTAACTAGGTAAGGTGTAAGTGGCCCATAATCCGCACATAGTTTATTTTTTGCAAGGAACAATCACACATAGCGTAATTAGAAAAGGATTGTAAAGGATAAGTGAATATCCACATCTGATAACACTTGTGATTATACACTTAAAAGCACACATGAAGCATCGGTAAGCATTGGACTAAAAGACACCTAATGTGTTGGGACCTTCATCCTCTTCTTATTGTTGCTTCACCAAGGCACACCCTAAGAAAATTGAGACTCCCTAAAAACAATCACTAATCTAACTCACTAAATTATTCCCACGGGGGCCACAAAAGAGATTATAGTTCATGTTAGGAACATCAAGGGGAGGCATCCAATAAGCCGTCGTGGTCCTTTTATGTTTTGAAACATATATTTTGACTTTTTAGGGAGATTCAAACTCATCTATCTACCCATGGAACAAATACTCAAGTGCTACCAAAGACCCATTTCATAGGGGTTTAAGATTAGTCCCAACTCTTGCAGTACATTTTGGGGCTACCTGACCCATCTAGTGCTTGATACTGGTATTTGAATACCAAGAAGCTCAAGTGTCGAACACTCACGTGGGATGATAGTACTTTACTGGCCAAAACTCGGGCATCCTTCCCTCTAGGTGACATTGTAGGAAGAACTAGATCCTCTTACCATTACCTTGGTCGATTCTTCGGCTGCTGGAAGGCGTTCATAGTTCTTTCAAGATTTTAGTCCCAGTACCAATCAGACGAAATATTCGCAAGGCCCAGTTACATTTGAGAGTGTAAGAATGATTAGGTATTTTTAGGCTTTTGAGTATCATATACTAAACAAACAAACCATATTTTTTTCTTTCTTGATTACATATCATTAATTAAAGGAAAATTTACCTCTTATTGTTTCACTTTGTTTTATGCATGTGATGGTATTTTCTTTGATAAAAATATTCCTTCCCTAAGAAAACCAAAAAATATTGCCAATATTAAGCTAGTCAACACCATAATGGACCCAACCGGGCCTCGTCAATCTAGGAATTCTTTGAACCTTCCCTCATTCGAGGGAGGAGTGGTAAGCCTTTCGTTATTTAGGCATCGAAGATGAAAAACTGCCACCATTATTGGTTCATCATTGATCGGGGAATCTGTGATTGGAAACCCCAAAAGGTCACCCAACACCACACTAGTGGAAACCCCGTCAAGTTCACAAGAATAAAATCCTCCCACAACCCCTAGAGGGTAGACAAGTGCTACCCCTTCAAGGAGTTAGCAAAAGATTCATCAAGGTATGCCATAGGGTAATATTCCATAGGCACCCCCCATAAACCATCACACTCAGACACCTATGTTTCCACAGTACAAAATGGTAGTCAATACTAAGCTACCTTTCTTAGCATCTCTGAATATACCACATCTAACAAAGTTAACTAATGACCCCATTGCACATAGCCCTAATTGGCCTCCCATGCCCATGAAGATCCCTGTGGATATACCAAAATTTTAAGGGAAGAAATTGGAAGACCTAGCAAATAATATTGTGACTTTCCACCTATTGTGTTCATCCAATAGTATCATTGATGATACTATTTGACTAAGACTATTTCAACCCACCCTAACTGGGCCTGTGGCGAAATGGTATGTTGAGAAGCCTTGTGCTTCGCATGGAAAATTTATTTCCCTTTCTACCGCATCCCTTACTTATTTTCATTTACCCATTCATCATGATTTTGGATTGGAACTGTTGACTCATTTTAGGCAAACACCAGTCATCCATTTATTGGACCACCTCCACGAATGGCGACGATGTCATAGTTTGTGTAAGGCCAAACTTGACGATAGAGTTTTGCTAGACTTGTTTTTGAAAAATATCATAGCAGAGATCTCAAAATAGATGGAAACACAAAAACCTACCTCTGAGGAGGACGCCATTTGCAAATCCAAGTAGCTCGAATTTATCAACACCCCATTAGGATATATATACAATGTCCTGCCAAATGGCCCGCACCTACAAACTTATAGAGAGTTACCAGGTGCACCGAATATAATAGAGGGTTTGATCAGGTCCTTGACCTATGGTCACCTAGGTAGTACTATCTAGTACCTAGGATATTCATACGATTCCACCCAGAACATGGCGCAACATAGCTACCACCAAAGTCCATCTCCACCTTTGCTGAATATGACGAATAGGGCAACACCATATCATCAACAACAGGGAGGCTTGTACCCTCCCTTGCAAGGGACCCAATACTCAACTAGGAATGTTGATGGAAGAGATGCCCCCCAACAATGTTACACCAACTAGGTATAGGGGAACCTATATCGTCTTTCCTCCAACAAAATCCACCACCATAAAATAGTGCACCAGTGAACCTAGTGCAACCATCCTAGGCTCAACAGCACCAGGCTTATGACCAGGAGAACCGTAATAACCCTCCTAATTTTGCGAAAAGAAGCTTAGGAATAAAAAAAAGGGGGAATCTAGATATGTGGACAGTAATCAACAACGGGCCTATGATTTTAGTCTTGGGCAACCCCAACCGAAATCAAAATCAGGAGCCAAATAACAAGTACGAAGGGAAAAAGAAGAGGTCCAGTCTAAGGACAAACCATTCTTGGACCATATGTGGTGAGCATGGCCATTACACGCACCCCTATCCCGAAGCCTCTTCAGTCAAAAAAATTTAGGGTAATTGTGGACAAGGGGTACCTACTCAACAACTTTCTATAATGTGGGATCCTTTACCCCAACAAGGAGTGGTTAACGCCCAACAAACACAACAAATAAAAAAATATAATAGAATCAACAACCACGAAATTTAAATGAATGGCAAAGAAATGTTCTTCCAAAAAAATAATATGAACTATGACACCACCTAAGACACCAACCCAGCAGGTACAAGCATGAGTGCACCTACTGCACCATTAACCATATCCAAGGTACTTGTAAAGCCCCTTCCAAAAATTGTCAAGAGGCCCACTAGGCGCGTAGGAAACCACTCCAAAGCTTCTCATAGCTATAGCATAGTAAATGATTTAGCACAATCACCTACTACCATGTCAACCTTAGAAGTCCTAAAATCATGCCGAAGAAAATAGAAAGCCCTACTGTCTTCATTAGACACAATCGACCCTTCCAATTCGGGCCTAATTGTTTTTGACCTAGATAAAGAAATCCCCAGGCTTCCTTCTTTGGTCACCTTCCAAACACCAGTCTTAGTCCAGAATATCACCATACACTGATGCATCATTGGCGAAGGACAATCCAGGTGAATCATGTCAAAATAAGTTTGGAAAATGTTAGGATCACTTGAAATCAAACCATTTGACATCAGGATTAGAGTATACATTGTTCTCCCTTCAGCTCTCGTCGGTCTATATCAAAATGTCCCTGTAAACCTGGCTAGAAAGATGGTAATTATAGAAATTAAAGTCTTTGATGCACAACTAGAATACAATATACTCCTCGAGAGGAGTTATATGTACACCATGATTGCAATAACATCCTCTATTCTACAGGTGATGATGTTCTCCCATGATGATCAGATCATCACCATCGACCATATTACATACTATGATAAGAAACCCATGGCAGCTCTCGATGTCATGTTACCATGCGTAGACACAACTACAAAACCTCTTATGTGGTATACTAAATTTGGCCCCAACCAATTCAAACCATCATCGATCCTATAATCATTCCTAGGACATCGCTCTATCATACCAGAGGGAATCACATAACTCGCGGATACGGAGATAAGTGGTACAAAGACTAAAGTCACTAGTATGGCATTCCTACCCTACGCCATCAAAAAAACCCCATTTTTATACCCCCTGCCTGGCTTTGTGTCCAAGCAAGTCTTGGCAACTATTACATTGCCAAACATGGCTTTCACAATAACTGTGTGGTATTTGGTCCCACCAGTGATGCTAGGAAGTCCTTGCATCACTTCTACAGGGATAACCCCTATCACCCCTCAGGAGGCCATAATGGTTTATGGAACACTCGTAGTAGCACTAGCTAATGTGATGAAGGAAACCAAAAAAAGGGAAGAAAATTGAAAGCCCCAAAATACCTAGGTCTTTACAACCTTGCGCATTATGTGATATCGTAGGCCATACTACTAATATTTTCCCAGAATTAGATGAATTAAAACCTCTTCTCAACACTGAAAGAAATTTCGTGACCTCAAGTTCCCACAAAAAGGAACAGGTCATGAAAAACCAAGGGAAACCATTGGGTACAGATCATGCATGCACCATATGCGACCGTTATGGGCATTATACCCACCATTGCCTAGAGATGCCACTATATAAGGATTCCCACCAAGCCCTAGAGAAATATTACCAACAACGCCCCTTAGATCCACCATGTAAATGGATGAGGGAGAACCTAGCACCATATTTTACCTAGGAGAGGAGTCTACATCCTACTCGTACACAGTGAGCTCAACAGAACAAAGACGGAAAAGGGAGGCCACTCAACAAGCTCCAACTTGCTCACTATGCAACAAGCCTAACCACTTAGTCACACAATGTCCCGAATTAAGGGAATTTAACCGTTAGTACCAAGTACCTCATGTTTCCCAAAGAAACTTAATGCAGCATCAACAACATACATGTCAAATTTGTCTAAGCAACCACCATGTGCACCATTGTTTGCACATCCATCAGTTCTAGTCTATATTGGATTTCATATGATGCTTCATTGTTGAAAAATTTGACTTAGCCAGCTCTAACACAAAACTCAAAAATATTACTACCACTTAAGGGATGGAAGGAAAAAGGACCATATTGTATGTGGCTGAGGAGCAACAATCACCTCAATGACCACCTACCCCCTATTATCGCACTCAAGCTCTAGTCAGGCTCTCTATAGTGTGTGATGAATGAGATCACTTCATCACGGACTGTGCAGCTCTAGAGATGTTTCAAATATGGTGTCTACTCAACCCAGTATATTATGATAACTTATGAGCAGTCCAATATTCATGTCGAGTGTGTTCAGGCGACCACCCAATTTGTCATTATCCCTTTATACCCCGATTTTGTTCTATGTTAAATTATTTACGCCAAGCCATAACATGCCTCACCACAACTGACAGATTGGATTCAAAATCTATGGAAAGTTCGATAACTCAAGGAAATAAGGCAACTAGGTCCATTTTATTCATGTTAGCAGAAAAAATGCTAACAAAGGGACATATCACCACCCCCAACTTCCCTCCACAGATAGGCCCAACCTATGCATTATGCGAGGCATGCAACACTTGGTTGCTTAATGCCTGGATTTAAGATCATTACGTAAAAGGTACCCAACTACTACAACCGTCCAGAGGAGTGGAGATAGTCTTGTTTGATTTTTCATGACAACCATTAGAATCGAAACTGTACTTACATCTCTTAATTTTGAACTTTGTTAGACACCATACGCTCATTTGTTACCCAATACCCAGATGTAACTAGTCTAGAGAAACAGAAACCTGCCACAAGGCAACCTACCCCCCATCATTACCAAAACATTAGGGAGGCTAAGATGACCCATCGTCCTAGTAAAGCCTAAAACTAGCTAAGAACGACATGTGGGTTGTGCGATAGAAACAACCACAAGATCAATCAATGTGAGGAACTCAAGAAGCTCAATGATAGTCTTTGGATGCGCACCACCATTTGACAGATCAAACTCTCCAATCAAGAGAAGATGACATGCTTCTATTGTAGGAATTTCTTGCAATTCAATCATACTATGAATTGTGAATACCTCCCAAGGCTACGAGCAACAAGGGCAACATTGAGTTTGAACTCCCTAAAAGAGCTAGATCAAACAAAACCAAATACTCAGATATTGCAGAAGCACAAAAATGCCCCAATGCCCAATCATTTCCAAGCATCCACTTCAAGCATAAAGAGTAGCATTCATTCTCACACCATCTACTCAATATGCACCTTGACATCATGCACCATTTGCACAAGTCACAGTAAAAAAATAGAGTTGTGCCCATTAATGGAAATATTTCAACACCTCTCTACTCAACACATTTCTAGATCCAGGAAAGTTCCAGTACGCTTAGTATGCCATGAGACGAGAAAAATCTTGGTCCCACACAAGCCACCACAATGGAAATTTTTCCACCATTCAAAGTCGTTGACATACAACACCATATATGATTCATCTCATCATTCATGGGAGCTATGAATTGTGTTGTATTCTCATATTTTATTTATTTGGAGACCAATACAACTACAAAAGAAGCCTTACCATCGACGATGCAAACTCAACACATCTACACCCTGTCAACTTCGTCTGGTTCCACAAAACCAACTATGGTATCATATTAATGTCTATCGACTAGCACTGTTAGGCCAGAACCAATTCCTCATGGCCTCACACAAACCAAATCCCCGTTACATGTCTTTTTTTATTCAGATGAATATATTCTAGAGGTTATGATGGAACCAAATTGTCTGTGGGACTCAATGCATCACCACTCATTTTCTCTTCCAGAAAAAATATTCGGACCTAACAACCTAAAAACCCAAGAGATATATTCCATTCAATCTAAATACTTCCTCCCACACAGGAAGGTATATTTGTTCAAAAATCCCATCCCAGTGCTTAAGGTGTTGGAAGAAGGGAATATGTCGAATATTTCACTAACCATTAAGGTGAATATCTCAAGAAAATGAGGAAAAGTTGAAAAAATCTCACTGGGGGCAGCATGCTCCCTAGACAAGGTAGTCACTTACAAAAACTTTTTACAAGATTATAGGGACATCTTTGCATGGGATTATTCGTAACTGTCGGGGCTTAGCCCCACTATCGTAGAACATCACATCAACACATGGCCTCACATACCACCCATTTGTGAAAAACAATGTCAATTACACCCATCTAAGGCAGAAGCGATGAAGCAAGAAATTGAGAAGCTTCACAAAGCCAGGTTCATATACCCAATCACTTACACATCCTGGGTTTCCAACCCTATGACTGTTATTAAAAAATAGGGCACCATTTGAGTCTACACCTATTTTTGAGATTTGAACATAGCTTGTCCCAAGGACAACTGCACTATCACATTTATTGACTAAGTCATCGATGCTTGCACCGGTCATGAGGCCTTGTCCTTCATGGATGGATTCTCAGGGTACAATCAAATTCAAATCTGGTACATGGATTGGTACAAGACAACATTCACTACCGTTTGAGGCACATTTTCATACTAGTTTATGTTGTTTGGTCTTAAAAAAGTTGGGGCCACCTTCCAGCGGGCCATGAATTATATCTTCCACATTCTAGCCCACCCAATATTAGCTTAATTGGACAACCTCACCATACGATCCAAGAAACGAAGTGAACATTTAGAGGATTTACGGTTAGTATTCAAAATATCCTGACATTACAACCTATGCTTGAACCCTATCAAGTGTGTCTTCTACGTCAATGCAGGTTGACTTTTAGGGTTCATTTTATCCAAATGACTAATCAGAGTGGGCCCCCTCAAGGTCCAGGAAATCAAAGAGATGCCACCGCCAAAAACTCTCAAAGAACTTCAAAGCTTGCAGGGGAAAGCCAACTTCTTGAGACACTTTATCCCAGATTACACCACTTGTGTGCAAGGATTCCTATGCCTACTCCGTCAGGATATCCCATTCAAATGGGATGACCAGGCTCAACAATCATTTGAGCTGCTGAATGACACATTGTCTTCCATACCTTTGATAAAACCACCAAATTATGACACAGACTACACCCTATACCTATCAGCATCACATACTGCCATAGCTAGGGTGTTAGTCCAAGACATACCAAATAGTAAAGAACACGTAATGTATTACGTCAATAAAAACTTATCTGGATTCACTCTAAGACATGAAAATTGAGAAAAAGATGCCCTAGCCTTTGTACACACATTACAAAAACTTCATCATTACATCATCCCACAGACTACAATAGTCGTAATAGCTATCAACCCCATGAGATATCTACTAACTCGTTGTCTAATGAACCACAAATATGCTAGATGGGTTGTCATATTGTAGGAAATTGACCTACAATTTCATTCCCTGAAGAGAAAAAAATCTTTAATCTCAACTGAGTCCATCACTGACCTCCCAAGTCTGACTAAAGGATCCCTAGTTAATTATTCACTACCAGATGAACATCTATTTCTAGTGACAACTGAAGATCTTTGGTACGGTGACATCCTCATATTTCTACGAACCCAAAAGTTCAAGCCAAAGCTCACACATGACAATTGAAGGTCCATATGCCACCAAGCCCCCTGATATCTCCTCATGGGGGATGTTTTTTTCGACAAGGCGTTGACACTATCCTATGTCGATTCCTCATGCACGATCAACTCGAGCAAGCCCTAAATGACTGTCATAATGGGGCTTGTGCTGACCACCTCTCAGGAATTGCTACCACCTAAAAAGTCCTATGGGTAGGTTATTTCTTTCTCACACTATTCCATGATTGTGTTCAAGCAATCAAGTAGTGCGAGCAATGAAAATGTTTTGCCCACAAAGCAAGAGCACCTCCTACTTCTCTGCACCCGGTCATTGTAGCTGGTCCCTTTTTCCTATGGGGAATCGACTTTATGACTTGCAACCCTGTGTCTTCTGGCAACCACGAATACATCATTGTATCCATCGACTATTTTACCAAGTGGGCGGAAGCCATGCCCACATATGACAACACGATAGAAACCACAAGACAATTTCTCTTAAACCATGTCATCGCACGATTCAGTGTGCCTATGGAATTAGTCTTTGATGATGGAAAGCATTTTGAAAATAAAATATTCTAGGAATTGTGTCATCACCTAGGATTCACAGATCAATTTGTGTCACCGTACAACCAAGAGTCTAATGGCTAGGTAGAAGATGTTAACAAAGTACTCAAAAGAATGTTACAACGCATGGTTAATAACCATAAAACAAACTGGCACCATATAGTTTTTTCAGCCCTATGGGCATATCCCACAGGAGTTAAAACCTCAATAAGATTCATACTATCCAACTAGTGTACGGAGTAGAAGTCGTGATTCCCATCGAGCATGAAATCCCCAAATTACACGAAGCCATTGAATTCATCGATGATACCCATCATTTAGAGCAATGGTTGGTACAGTTAGAACTCATCGACAAAAATCAACGATAGCCACTCCAACATAATGAGGCACATAAAAAATGGGTAAAAACATCATTCAACTATAACATCACCCCTAGTTCATTTTTATAAGGGGAATTAGTCCTCCTCTACGATGTTGCAAAATATGCCTTAAGACTCAGGAAGTTATAAACATTATGGAAAGTTCATTACATCATAAAACATTTCCTCCTCAAGGGAGCATACATCATTTCATAGCCCAACGATACATGCCTAGCTAACCCCGTCAATGGGCTCTACCTCAAAAAATTTCACCCATAAGTGCGTGAAGTCTGAGCCTTAGAGATGATATGCATGTAGCATTATTTTTTGAGATGATCACAATCATTGAAATTTTTTTCTAAAAAATTCTCTGGTGTTGTAGATGGCTTGTCCCCCCATCCACTATTTTAGATTCATTGATTTAGCCTCACGGTGGTCGAAAGATCTAGAAGCAACCACATAGGCCATATACTATCCTAACCAATCACCATTCCTCACCAATGAATTATGTATTAGATTAGCTACCAATAATCAACCAGAATATGATGCATTCATTGAGATGTTGAGTGATGTCTCCTTCAAGGCATTCACCATCTACATGTCTATCTTGATTCTCAGCTAGTGGTGTCACAGTTAAACCAAGATTTTGAAGTATGAAATTCACACCTGTTTAGGAAGTACTTTCATGTAAAATTATTAATTCACCATTTTCATCATATTACATTTACATATGTACCAAGAAATCAATATACAATTCATATCCCCGACCATAATTTTAGTTAAAAATATATATATCTACATGTAATTAAAATAGGGAAGTATCCTCATAATGGGTGCTTTCCCTGAGCATACAAATATCCCTAGGGTTGAGCCCTACCTATTGGGTCATCTATACCCACGGCTGCACCCGGTGCCAGTACAGGTGCATCAACCAAAACTGCAAGTGTCGCACGGTGCAAAGTGGTGTGATGCACCCTCCCTCAAGCCATCACTGTCTCTAGCCATACATCGTCCAGATCATCAAAAACTACCTGGGGTTGGCATACTCTGGGTCAACCTCTCTAATCGACTCAATGAGTCAGCTAAATCAGCTGCATGAGCACCCTCAGCCTCTGCCTGAGCCTCTGTCGCCATCACCCTAAGGTCAACAATAGCCAAATTCTTCTCAACCATCACAACACGAGCCTTGGTCATGTCAACGTGAACAAGGAGGGCATCATACCCTCTGATAGCTGCAACATTGTCGCCCTCCCCTGAAGGGCCCCTAACACCTCCGTGCTGCCCAACCTGGACATGACCAACCCCACCTATGACCCTCCTCAATGGATGATGTCCCACCAAGTAGGCAGTAGGACGCCCTGCCGCACCCAAATATGCAAGAGAAACAATAAGTGTCAGTGTCACCATAAAAGACATATAAATATACACATAATAAAATCCTCAAAAAGTGTAGAAAAACATCGAAGGTCATACCTACTGAACCCCATGTGTAACTGACAGGAAGACCCATATTTGGGTCCCCCTGAAAGTCCATCACAAGGTATGGGTAGTCTAGAAACATCTATGGGTTTTCCTGGAAACCATGCCTCAACGGTCACATCATGGGAACCCACCGTCGCATCTGGGTATCCCTAGGAGGACCGAGGGGCATTGGCACAAAAGGTCTGAGCATCACCACCCTCCCATACATAATACTACATAAGATGCTCACATAGGTGAATATCTTGGAAGACCCCCTCTAGGCCTTCCCCAACTATGTCACCATGCCATCAAAAACATGGCGAGCCCTGTCATAGAAGTGACTGATCCGTAGTAAGAACAAGATGCAAATATGAGGACCAGAAATCCTATTACGTGATGACGACCCTGTCAAGCAATCTATCATTGCCAGGGCACCCCTCTCAGCTAAATATGTCACATAGATGATACGAACACAACCCTGTGTAATCGGCTTAGTACCACAATGATCCTTTTCCCAGCGCCAGATGTTCACTCTCCCAAGGGGGGGTGGGTGTGGAAGAGCCTCCCCTTGAGGTAGTAAAATAGTCACAAAATAAATTTTCATCTCCGGCCAGATGATGACATCTCTGCAGCGCAACACCATAACTCGTTGTCTCCTATTCCAACAAAGGAGTAAGAACCAAATAAGGCTATCATGCAACCTCAGTATGTTTCTCTTTAGAAATTTGAGCAACCCCCATCGTGCCCAATTCCCTTGGGCACTAGGGACTTGGGCTACAACTGCTTGCAGATTGGGCCAATATCTCTCATGCCACAACATCCTATCATCAAAGAAAAACCAAAATCAGTAACTAAAGCCCAAAAAATCAATAAATTTCAACTCTTTACCTTTGTCGTGCCTGTGGAGAGAATAGGTGTGATGACCATGCACTTGTATTAGATATAGATGCGCACATGATCACTCAAATCCTTTGACAGAAATGAAGACATTGCATGAATATTTACTTTTGTGTGAGGACAACGCAGGGCAGCCTCGATCGCCCATGCAGTCGAGGAAAAAAATAGAGATTAAGTCCGTACAAATCACATTCATATGGACTCCCCAGGAAAAAAGTGACAAAATTACAAAGTTGAATGTTCAGGGTCCTACTTGACAATGACGACGCGAATCTCAGGTACTCAGGTTGAGCACAATGGAAAGAAAAGCTCAGGAGAAAGGGCTCATCTCTAACCTTAGACACTCAAACTATACAAATGAGTTGAAATGAGCCATATTGGCCCATATATCTCCCTTTCCTCATTATTCAACAAACCATAATT
Organism: Pinus albicaulis; assembly: GCA_034641835.2. Classification (NCBI taxonomy): domain Eukaryota; kingdom Viridiplantae; phylum Streptophyta; class Pinopsida; order Pinales; family Pinaceae; genus Pinus; species Pinus albicaulis. The sequence goes on along the minus strand of CM076577.1, from coordinate 917,395,031 downwards.
GGAGTTCAGAAAGGCCAATGGAAAACCACAAGAAGCAAAATTATCAACACTTCATCATGTTCAAGATAGGCCCAATACATCCATGCCCCAGAAAAAGTCATTTTTTCAGTCACAACAGGTGTGCCCTCTCTTATTTCTTTACATTTTAAGTTATTTTCAATATGTTTGAATAAAAAATATTCTTTTTACTTGGGGTATTGGTTGTAGGTATTATAGACATGATGAATCACTACATGTCATAGCCTATAAAGGTACAAGAGTAGGTATCATTCAATCCCTAGCATGATAGGCTCCCCAAAGAAGCTTTTCATATCCTAACATCATTTTTCCATAGAGAACAACCATATTTTCTAGTCACCCAACCATGTTTATCATCACCTCACCTTGCACATGATAAACATTCTCATAGGTTGGTAGAGCCTCACCCTCCATGGCATCCATCACTCATGTAGGCCATACACGAAAGGTCTGGAGCCATGGCCATAAAATCCAAGTTTGGGAAGCACTTCATGTTCATTCATTCATCATATATCGTGTCAAGTCCTACCCATGTCATGTTAAAACCCCTTTCCCAGACTACGATTCTCATAAGTAGATCAAATACGCACCACCGTGTCTCACACATGGCATATCACACCCCCACCAGCATAGCCCATCTGTGACACTTTTCCATCCGCTTCATCACCCCCACACTGAGATCGACCAATGGGGCCCCCACCTCAGCAAAAAAAATTTCCTCACACCATAGTGACAGATTATATTCATGTTTATAGGGGCACCTGTCTCCGTGCCTGTACATCCAAACCCATTCTATATTCTTTTCGCAAGTATAACAAAGACCCCAACAGTCAAAGACCCATGCATACAATGATAACTTGTTCTAAAACAAACATTCCATACAAATATTACACGTGTGGGCACCATATTAAACCTCATTTCAAAAAAAACTTTCCCCTGAGGACGTCAACAACCAACAACAGGTCACTACCAACAAGTGATATAAACAGAATCATTATCTGTCAGATAAGCTTAAATAGTCAAAACATCACGAGCATGGGACATGCCCGCCTCATACAAATATTTTATTCATTTTATCTTTTGCAAGTTTCCAACAGAGCATGATGTCTTTTTTACTCATGGCAAGGGGTCTCCAAACTCAGTTTTCAAGCAAGTTACTCTCTCTCTCTCCCTCAAAAGGTCTATACAAAAAAATAAACTATAATCTATTTTGCCTATACAGTTCTTCCTAGACTTCATACATTAGGGGGGAAATGTTAACACTATAAAATCATACAGGCATAAGACATTAGAAAATTTCAATCAGAAGGTATAAATAAAGACTTACAGGGAAGAAATACATTACAGGAGCTAAAAAATTAGATTTTCCTAAGGTCAATAGGAAAATTTTTGGACCATACACAAGAATCACTGGCCTTTAGCATGCATTGTAGATTTGTGTTTTATAGCCACGAATAGCTTGACTATCCCTCCAATAGCCACATAGTCCTAGAGAATGCAAAATCTCACCATCCATGACTAGTTGGCACACTTGGAGAAAAATATTCTCACTCAAGCTATCAAAGTACAGTCACCTTTGAGCCACCTTGAGGCTTTAGTGTAGCACAGAAAGGAATCATACCCCCACTGTTGTGTCACCATCCATATTATACCAATAGAGGGAGGGAAATTTTGAAATTTTTCTATAAAAGCCAGCCATGGGAAGAGAAATGGGAGACACATTATTATGCTGGAAAAATTGCTCATTAGAAAACTAGCTTGTGTTGTCGAGTAGCAAGAGGATTGGAGGAATTCAGTTGTTGGCCATACAACACCTCAATCCAAAAGAGAATATTTCACCACGTGTTCATCAATCTACCGTCCTTTCAGAGGGAAGGGAGGCTTGCTGAAACCTTGAGGGGAAGAAAACCCCTTGTCTTGGATATTGGAGCTTCGTAGCTCAAAGGATCCACTACAAGAGATCTATCATTCAATATTCTACTACCACCAACACCTACTGAAGGGAGAAATCTCTCCATTGTTGAGTTATTAGTGTGTTTTCTCTATTGAGCATGTTTATTGTGCATGTTGTTTTTTTTTTTTCTTCATTGTTTATGTAGCACGCTATGTTTCCATTTAACTAATATTATTACATGTTGAACTTGTTACAGTAACATTTGACAAAGAACTTTGACCTATGACTTTCTTGTAGGTAAAAAAAACTCCCTACTAATCACAGTGTATTTCATCTACCCATGCACTGAATTCACTACCATAATCATAAAAATTGGAAACTCCTCAATGTATGATAATACATGTGATGGGTTTGGTGGTTAATTTTTTTATCGCCGAATTTTATATGCGAAAATTAATTGGGATAAAACATGTTATATGGTTTTCAAAACAATAATGCGAGTTCAGGCTAGCCACTAACCCTGTTCTACGGACTGGGGTCGAGGGTTAGCCCCGGTCCAACCCCTGCCATCAAATACCATAAAGCTTAAATATAGAAAGTGCACTTATAGGTTAAGAAATACACATTTCTAGAATGGTAAGTCATTTGTCTTGCTAGTGGGAGGTCATGGGTTTGACCCCCGCCAACCTCAGCTCGACGCTTGAAAATATTTTGGCCAACGAGGAGGCTCCATGTGGTGGCCTCGAATTGGGCCATTTTTCCACCCAAAAACCTTCCAAACAATGAATATCACCCATTCCAGATCCAATCAAATGGTGACAAGTCGTGAACATAGAGTGGCTAGATAAACCCAGTCAACAAGTATGGTTAGGGTCTAGTCAGAAGTACAGACTGCTGACTGTGCGACCCTACATCCAAAAACTAAAAAGAATTGTTATTTGCACAAAAAAACATATCGTGATTGTAGGAGCATATAGAGTCGCCTTTTCATTAAATGAGTTGCGAAGAATTGAGAACAACGAGATCTATGTGGTCATTTAGGTTCCACACCATTCCAAAAATTTTGAATTTTGAGCACAAATTTGATCCACCAGATCAAAGAGAGAGAGAGAGAGAGAGAGAGAGAGAGAGAGAGAGAGAGAGAGAGAGAGAGAGAGAGAGAGAGAGAGAGAGTTTTAAGGAATGAGTAGAGTAAGAGTAAGTGTGTGAGTGTATGAGAGAGAGAAAGAGAGAGACCCTAGTAAAAGGAAGGGGAAACCTTGTGAGGTATTGTGTGTTAGTTTGTGGTAATTTTCACAACCATGGATTACATTAAGATTACCTTATGTTCTATTCAGACTTATTCCTCTGATGTTCACCTTAAGGGCCTCAAGAATTATAACTAGTGATAAAAATATTATAATGATGCTAGTATCCCTACTTAGAAAAGAAGGATATATACTACATATAGTGACATTTTTCAAAGATATAATGAGATCATGGATTTTATATTTTATGATTGTTTATTTATTTACATATTGTGGATATATTATGATGATTAAGATGTTAACATGAATGCATTAATGAGATGAGCCATAATTAATAATACTTTTGATGTTATAATTGCTAGTCTAAATTTTCTTTTGTGATATTGTATAAAAAATGATTTTGAATTTTGAGAACACGTGTAAATGTAATTAATTCAAAATTTATTGATAGAATATTTCTTGTGAATACTATCTAAAGAATCATGGATCAAAATCTTGATAAAAGTTATTCAATTACAATAAGATTAGGTGGGAGTCTATAAATATGGAAAGCAGTTTTATGCATAAGGAATTGGCATAAGTTAACAAGCTAATTTCTACAATATACTCTATTGGGTTATTCATAATTAGAACTAAGCATACACACTTGAGTGGAGTAAAAATTGTGAGGGGGAATAAGTGGCCCAAGAAATAAAAGTGAGATTCAAATCCATATGCTAACATCATTAAAAAAACGATGTAAAATGTTGGGAGATAATTCATTTAGAAAAAAAATTATATTAATGATAATGAGAGTTATGCCTAACGTTGTACCTTGGGAGATAACCCCTAGCTGAAAGAGGTCAGTTCCAAAGACATTTATTAAAAATCACAATGAAAATATTTTGCTGTCTCGATGTTCTTAACCCTACAGATTTAATCCCTTATTGGTATCCACTATTTTAAAAACCTTTCAAAGTTCCCTTCTCGTGTTGAATACAAATGAAAATAGAGAAGAGAAAGAAGTGATGTTGGAAAGTCCTAGAAAATTTCAAACTCTCTAAAACCTCTTTCTTCGAGGATATTTTTTCTTGAATTGAAAATAATAAACTAGAAATATTGCAATTGAAAAATAAAATGCTCATTGTTTGAGCTTACAAATATACAGGTTCTTATATATATATATATATATATATATATATATATATATATATATATATATATATATATATATGAAATAAATTAGGAGAATTCATCCTTCCAATGGCACCAATCCAACATCTGGGTGTTAGACCTAATGCCTCCATATTGTTGAAATTCAGAAATTAAAATTTGGATGTACCATAAAAAATTTCGAGATACAAAATTTTTCACATACCCTTGCATAAATATTTGTTGCAAACCAAAGAAATTTTTCATATTTTCAGCCACTGGATCATAGAACTGGTAAGACAAATTTTCAGCTTCCTCCTTTTCTTGAATATTTTTTTGATGTATATTCCTTTGAACAAGGAAAACTCCTTCACTGTTTGACTCCTCAATTCGAGGTTGTGTGTGAGTAACTTGATTTGAGTATTTTTCTCACAACCATTTAGGCCAAAAAGAGAAACCAAGGTATTTTCCCCATAACGTTGATGCTTTTCATACAATGGAATTTCTTTACAAATATCTTTGTCCTCCTGCAACAACACTTGAGGAGCTACACTAGTTTATCCTTTCTTCAAAAAAATACTAAAATCATGAAAATTATAATGATATTAGAGGTCTTTGAAGTGTAGTTGAATATTTGAAACAAGTTTTTGATTAAAATATTCATAATTCTTGAATTCTTTTGTTTCAACAAAATGGAATCCTATAAAATATTTTGAAAACCAACTATTATCTCTAAACCTTCCTTTTATTGGAAAGCATTGCCATTGTTTTCTTGACACACCCATTTTTTTTAACAATAGATTTTATCTGATAAAGAAGCTTTTTGCAAGCCCATAAATTATCTTCAATTTCATGTGCATAAAGAAACATCAGCTCCAGAGTTCAAGCTTTCTCGGCTCGAGATAAAAAGTCGAGTCAATAGAATGAGCCCTCGAATAGTACACCATAGCTGCAACTTCAGGAAGTCAAATTTATTTTGGCTTAATGAAATAAATTTTTTGAAACCTCCTATTAATCTCAATGATTTATTCATTTCTCTACCTCTATATAGTATATATTTCCAGGACGTGTTTTTCATATGACTTGTATTAACCCCAATATCAAAGAAATGTATCTTTAAAATCCTGCCATGAACTAATCGAACTTTCCTATGAAAAATGGAACCAATGCTAGGCACCCTGCTTTAATGAATAGAAAAACATCCTTAAAGCCACATCTTCATAAACAATTTGAAATTTGTCCAGAAAGTACTCAAATTCGAAGACATGTTGTTTAGTTGAAATATCCTCATTCTCTCCAAATAAATTCAGTAGAAATTGAATATTTTTGAAGGATACTGGTGAATAATTGTGGAAAGCTTCGAGAGTTTAAATATTTCTTTGTTTTTTAGCTGAAAATAATTTGTTTTCTTGTGAGAAAAAATGGTGGCTGCCAAATATGATGAATCATCTTCTTCATGTTGAGACTGTAACTGATTATCTTCAGGGATTGTAATACAACAATCACTTCTCTTCTTAGATTCAGGAAATAAATTAGTCCCAAGATCAATGATATAAGAAGGGAGGTCTTCTTTTCTCAAGGAAGAATGTACTTGATAAGTCTTACAATCTTCTGAGACCATAGAGCAACCATTTTTTTTATGTGTAAGTGGAAACACACCACTGAAATTATAATAAAAATAGAACTTCCTTTAAAGAACACAAACTATGATACATGTTTTTTCCACAGTGCTTCCTCATTTTATTGCTAGCATTATTCCTCTTCTAATAAAACCCTCATAAGTGGACTCGTGAGGTTAATAATAAAAAACCAAATTTTATCTCTAAATCTTGTTCACCATCAAGAAATAGATCTGAATACATAGGGAAAAAAAATTCATGTCTCCGATCCCCCGCAATGACACTAAAAAATGTTGTACCTGAGGAGACAACCCTCGACTAAGAGATGTCAATTCCCAAGACATTTATTAAAAATCATGATGAAAATATTTTTTTGTCCCAATTTTATTAACTCCAGAGATATAATCCCTTATTAGTCTCCAGTGTTTGAATAACCTTTGAAAGTGGCCTTCTAGTGTCGAATACAAATGAAAAGAGAGACCAGAAAGAGGTGATGGTGGAAAGTCCTCCATAATAGGCTTCTTTTTCAGAATCTCTTGTTTCAAACTTTAGAATAAATATGGAAGTAACAGAAAGTGAAATATATAAAATAGGAGTGTGTCATTCAAGATTTTAAATTTAACTTACGAAACTATAAAATTAAAGACCAGAAACTTCATTACTCCTTTCTAATGAAGAATGACATGAAATAGATGTAACAAGAAAAAAAATCATACTCAACAAATTTTGGAATCACTGTGAAAACTTTATTCATATGCACTTGAAGATGAAAATACAACAAGATTTTCTTTTGAGGTTATAAAAATTGGAACCTCCTCAATGTATGATTTCGCTCCTTTTATTTCTACTCCTTAGACCTAACTTTTTTACTATAATAATCAGTTTCAAAATTGATTCTCAAATAGTTTCAAACTACTACTTTTCATAAATTAAAAATAATAATAATAATAAAGTTACAGTAATAACTTTAAATGTTATATATATATATATATATATATATATTGAATGCATAATATGTATAAAATTATTAATGCGCTCTCATTACAATGCTGGTTACATCTAATAAAAATGATTGCACATGAAAAACGTAAAATAAAAATGGACGTAGATAGCATGTGGACCTTGGATTTATTGTGAGCCATATGTCATTAATCCAAAATGAGAAACCATTTATGCGAGAACCCCAGTAATTTTCATAATAAATACTAAGTGTTGTGGTAATAGTTATTAATCATTGATCTTGGGATAAGTGGTTTTAATGAATCCACCTATGGTACCACTCATTGTCATAAACATCCTGTTGATCAATGGTTGTCATTGATGTCAACCCAACCAGCACCAGGGGCTAACCCAATATTGCATGGAAATTTTGACCTGTCAAATTAATATTTTCTTGTTCAATAATGCTTTTGATAGTTTCTACTTGTTGAGATGTTTCCGTTGATATATGGCACACCATGTAATTCTTCACGGTTTGAGAGATATTCATGTTTGAAGTTTGTACCCCCAGTTAGTGGGCTAAAACCCCATGGAGTTGGGGCATGGGTCATTGAAAATTCATAATTAATATTTTTTAAGCTCCTAAAATCCCTCCCACGTTCACTTGTTGAAGCCCCTCTCAACCTAAGCATTTATATAAATTGTGATCCTCATTTCCTCCTTATGCAACGGATTTCACCATCTGAAATAGGTCATCGTGGAATTTTTGCTCTCACTTTTTTTCTATGAAGGTTCAGAAGCTAAAAAATTTATGAAGCCAAGCCAAAATCCTGAGGAAGTTGCTGTAAAAATTTTAGATGAAGATGCACAAGTTTTTTGGAGATTCGATTTGTGGAAGTCAGGGTTTTTGTAGGCTCCTGAAATTCATCTCAAATAAGTGACCTTGGTAAAATATTCATAACACTCTCTCTGAGTATCGGATTGAAATTCCATAAAAATTGGCAGACAATGCACAACCTATAGTTTTCTCTCCATCAATTTTAGATCCAAATGAAGAAACAGTGACACGTGGCATGTCGTACAAGTGCGCTCTACTGAAACAATCCATAATTAGGGCATTGTGACATATTCGATATAAATCTCTCTTGAAGAATCCAAATTGGGTCAGACCTGTGGAATTGGAAAGATGACTCAGAGGATTACTACAAGACTAAAAATCAGATTTTAAGGATCTGAAATAATAGATATACACTAGATTCAATATTAAGCTCTTAGAAGGAAACAAAAGGCTAGATCTGTGTTGTCAACGGTTGCAAAGGACCAGACTTTCTAAGGTATCAAAGCAGAGGAAGGTGAAAGAGAGGGTAGCATGAAAAGAGCAGCAACCAAGGTGGATAACAGCAGCAAGAAGTTCACCATATGAATTCTTCAAGTGGGCAGCACTGCATACAATCATTATAAAGCTATCAATGTACTAAATCATTGTAAATACAATATTGTATAAATTGTACTAGTGTCTATCTGCCAAGGGTTGAAGAAGTAGTGTTGGGAGGTCTAGGATCATCATTAGGTGGTTGTGTCATAGTTGGGATTACGGTCTAGTATATATTATTCTTCTACATCATTCTATATCATTGTAAAGTGGACCATTTTCCCTAGTACGATAGTCCATTCTTCTTTTATTCTTCTATAGGGTGGTAGGGTGGTGCTAGGGTGAGTTGCAACTCATTGGGTGTTGGGGCATCCATTTAGTTGACTACTGAAGAATCTTGGGTGTTGGAGCATCTGTCCAGTGGGAGCTGGAGAATAATGCTTTTCTAGATTCTAGGAAGTTGGAGCTTTATTTTCAATTAGAGTTGAATATTAAAGAATTATTAGAAAAGAATTAGGTGGTTTTTCTCCCGGAGTGGGTTTCCACCTTAAAAACTGTGTGAATTTGTGTTCCTCTTGTTTGCTGCTATCATTGTACAAACACTGATAATAAGTGAAGATTAACTAATGCTATAATTGAAAGGAATATTGATTCAACCCCCCTCTCAGTATTTCCAACAATTGGTATCAAAGCTTGGTTCCTTCAATAGCAATTTAACAGCTAGAAGGAGGTCATAGAGCATACCAAGAATGGTGTACCTCTATTCAATGAAAATAATTATTGACTTTGGAAAGGAATAATGGAGGTCTATCTCTTGGTGCAAGGTTACGAAGTATGGGAGACTGTTCAAAATGGATTTACATCAACCATCGATGAACAAGGTAAGAATAATTTGGTAAATGATGCAAAAGAAAAGGATATTATTATCATTGGACTTATTGAAACTGATTATCATAAGGTGTTGGGTTGTAAAAACATCAAAAATGTATGGGACAAGATTGAGAATATATATGCAGGTGACTCAAATGTCAAAGAAGCAAAGCTTCAAATCTATAGAGAAAAATGTGAGCAACTTAGAATGAAAGAAGATTGCAACATTGCTGCATACTTCCAATACGTTGATGAAATAACCAATACTCTAGAAGGATTGGGAGAGCCAATTGATGGGAATGCTATTATATGGAAGATTCTTAGAACGTTACCAGGGAGATCCAGCCCAAACGTATTGGTCTTAGAATAGAGTGAAAATCTAGACAAACTCAGCAAGGAAGAATTACATGGAGTTATCAAAACATGTGAAATGAGAATTGATGAAGAAAAGGGTACTTAAAATATAGAAACTGCATTTGTTGCCTCTAAGAAAACCAATAAGGACAAACAACCTTCAATTGAAATGACATGTACCTGCAAGTGTGAAGAAAAGGGAGACGATGGAGAAGATCTTTCAGACGAAGAATATGGTTATTTTATGAGAAAACTAAAACCTGGTAAGGGAAAATTCAAAGGTAAAGTTCCATTGATATGTTTCAGTTGTAATGAGGTTTGGAATTTTGCATGAAAATTTCCAAACAGAAGTGATGGGAACTCAAAAGGAAAGAAAGGCTTTAAGAAATTCAACAAGCAGGGATCCAAAAGGAACTTTCTCTCTAAAGAAGATAGCTCATCATCCGATGAAGAAAATGACAACAAAGAAGAAGCCAATGAGAGAGTATTGTTTATGTCCAAGCACAATATACCCAAGCACAATAAACAAGAGGTATCAAACAATGAAGAAGAAGGATGGACCACAGAAGAATTTTATGAGGAAGCAATCAAGCTTATAAAAGATCTCAAGGTGGAGAAGATCTGTTCCAATACTCTTGAAGAACAAGTTCAAGGTCTCAAAATTGAAGTTGAAGAACACAAATGCATTGAAGAGTCACTTCAAAAGAAGTTGGAAGAAAGCAACCAAGAAAGGGAAGAATTATAAGCTGAAGTAGTCTCGCTGCGTGAGTAAGTGAAGAAAGGAAAAACTATCCAAAAATATGCCAACAGCTCAAGGGCATTGGAAGAAGTCATCAAAAATCAACGATCTTACAACGAAAAAACTGGCATCGGTTACAAAGAAGAAGAAGTAGGACCTTCTACAACAAAATAAAATGAACCTATGAGATCTAACATGCATGTAAACTTCACTGGACAAGATTCACAAGAACAGCCTTGGAAGACAATTCCTTAACGAAAATTTCCATCCAAGTACCAACATATTTTTTATGGCTACTGTTATTCATGTGGAAAATTTGGTCATAAAGCCGTAGAATGTCGCACGTACCCTATGAAAGAATACAATTCCACAAGATCTGTCAAATATGAACCTCCCAGGGCTTAGCGAAACATCAATAGATTTGAACATTTAAGAAATAATATTGAATGTTACAAACATTGAAACTTTGGACACATAGCGAAAGACTGCAAACTTGAAAATCCTCTGGAAGAATATTCGAAGCCACAGAATGAAAAAACATGGAAGAAGAAGAAGAATGATAATTGTGCTCTCGCTTTCAATTCTGAAAAGAACAAAGATGTGTGGTATGTTAATAGCGGTTGCTCAACACATATGATTGGAGGTAGAAATAAATTTGTATCTCTGAAAGAGAAGAAGGATGGAACCATGTCCTTTGGAAATGATGGATCTTCAAATGTTATAGGATCAGGTAGTGGCACTCTTGGAAGCAAAGATGCTCTAGCCAAGAATGTTCTATTGGTTGAAAGCATGAATCACAATCTGCTCAGTTTTGGACAAATGTGTAATCAAGGACACAATACTATTCAACTCCACAAAATGTGAAGTCAGGAAAGCCGTGTTTCGTGAGATTGTGGCTACATCAAGTCGAGCTCCAAACGACATATATGTTCTAGATGAAGCAACTAAAGCATATCTAATAACTAAAGAGGATGATACAATAATTGGAGGCAATAATGATCGACTAAGTAAGAAGTTTGCTACAAAGGTGCAAAGTGATTTTGAGATGTCTTTACTTGGTGAGATGACATACTTATCCAGGCTTCAAATATCTCAAAAAGAGAAAGGAATATTTATATGTCAAGCCAAGGACATCAATGAAATGCTCAAGAAATTTAAAATGGAAGATTGCAAACCCATCCTTACTCTAATGGTAACAGGTTGCAACTTGAGCATAGACGAATCATCTAAGGATGTGGATCAAAGGTTGTACAGATCTATGATTAGTAGTCTTCTATATGTAACAGCCTCCCGACCAGATGTTATGCAAGTAGTTGGATAAGTAGAAAGATTCCAAGCAGCACCAAAAGAATCACATATTAAATATTCGCCAGCATTGGAATATCTTTGCCAGAAGCTTGGGATTCTCCCAAGTTCTCATTAGATTTTCCTTTTTCAGAATATACAGGGGGAGCAGAAGTAGATTACAAGTCTACAGGACGGTTGTGTGTTAGGGGGAGTGGAAGTGTGTACAGGTCCGCAGGATGGTTGTGTTTTAGGGGGAGTTACCCTTTTCCATTGATGTCAAATGGGGAGAGAATGTTGTAGGAAGAGGTGTCATGATCATAGGGGGAGTACCTGTGTTGCCATCAATGCCAAAGGGGGAGATTTTTGATCAGAAGTTTTCATTGATGTCAACCCAAGCATCACCAGGGGCTAACCAAATATTGCATGAGAATCCTGACCTACCAAATTAATATATTCTGGGTCAATAATTCATTTGATGGTTTCTACTTGTCTAGATGTTTATGATGATATATGGCACGCAATGTAATTCTTCACGGTTTGAGAGATATTCATGTTTGAAGTTTGTAACACCAGTTAGTGGGCTAAAACCCCATGGGGTTGGGGAATGGGTCATTGAAAAGTCATAATTAATATTTTTTAAGCTCCTAAAATCCCTCCTATGCTCACTTATTGAAGCCCCTCTCAACCTAAGCATTTATATAGATTGTGATCCTCATTTCCTCCTTATGCAAGGGATTTCACCATCTGAAACAGGTCATCGTGGAATTTTCTCTCTAAATTTTTTCTACGAAGGTTCAGAAGCTGAAATTTTTATGAGGAAAAGATGAAATCTTGAGGGAGCTACTGTAAAAATTTCAGATGAAGGTGCGTAATATTTTTGGAGATATGATTTTTGGAAGTCAGGTTTTTTGCAAGCTCCTGAAATTCATCTCAAAGAAGTGACCTTACTAAAATCATCATAACTCTCTCTCTGAGTATTGAATTGAAATTCCATAAAAAGTGGTAGATAGTGCACATTTTTTAGTTTTTTTTCTATAAATTTAAGAGCCAAATGAAGAAACAGTGACACGTGGCACACCGTACAATTGCGCTCTGCTAAAACAGTCCATAATTAGGGCATTGTGAGATATTGCGTATAACACTCTCTTGAAGAATCCAGATTGGGCTAGACTTGTGGCTTTGGAAAGATGACTCAGAGGAATACTGCAGAACCGAAAATCAGATATTAAGGATTTGAAATAACATAGATACACCAGATTCAATATTGAGCTCCTAGAAGGCAAGAAAAAGCTAGATCATGTGTTGTGAAGGGTTGCAAAGGACTAGACATTCTACGGCAGGAAAGCAGAGCAAGGTGTAGCAGAGGGTAGCATGACAAGAGAAGCAACCAAGGTGCATAACAACAGCAAGAAGTTCATCATATGAAGTCTTAAAGTGGGCAACACTGCATACAATCATTGTAAAGGTATCATTGTACTGTCATTGTAAATACATTATTGTAAAAATTGTACTAGTGTCTATCTACCAAGGGTTGAAGAGGCAGTGTTCAAAGGTCTAGGATCATCATTAGGTGGTTGTGTCAAAGTTGAGGTTATGGTCTAGTATATCTTCTTCTTCTACATCATTCTATATCATTATAAAGTGTAACATTTTCCCTGGTACGGGAGTCCATTCTTCCTATATTCTTCTATAGGGTGGTAGGGTGGTGCTAGGGTGAGTTGTAGATCATTGAGTGTCGGGGCATCTGTTCAGTTGACTACTGAAGAATCTCGGGCATTGGAGTGCCCATCCAGTGGGAGCTAGAGAATAATGCTCTTCTACATTCTAGGAAGTTGGAGTTTTATTTTGAATTGGAGTTGAATATTAAAGAATTATAAAAAAACATTAGGTGGTTTTTTTCCCGGAGTGGGTTTCCACCTTAAAAACTGTGTGCATTTATGTTCCTCTTGTTTGCTGCTATCATTATACAAACAATGATAATAATTGAAGATTAAGTAACACTTTAATTGAAAGGAATACTGATTCACCCCCCCCCCCCTTTGAGTATTTCCAACACCTCCTACATTTCATGCTTCTGGGATCCTCTTTGATCTACACTCAAATATTTTGAACCATTGGTGATTTTAAAACTTTTTGGATTTAGAAAGAGACGCCAACTTTAAAACATTTTCAAAAAGATCCTATAGAAGTGACAGGTCCACTCATGGAACTTTAGAATACTCTTTTTATTTAAAAATTTTCCATTGCATGATAACACCAAGCTGGTCAACAAATATGAATAAACGAGAAAAAAAGGGGTTTTCTTGAATTCCTTTGGAAATAACACTCCAAAAGGAAGAAGATTCTTAGCTTAAAGTTCTTTTGTATTGTTTGGGAAGTATCACTGCCACCTGCATTATTTTTCTCCTTTAGCATCTGCACCAAATATGCATCCATTCTGAACATAACATCACCATTAAAATGACTATTTAAGTCTTCAATGCCCTGAGAGTTTCCAGGTTCCTTCCTTATCTTCTTGTCAACAGTTAGGCTATTCTTAACCTTGTTATCTTGTTCTAAAAAATCATATGTAATTTCATCATTCTCATACTCCTTTACTCCATCGTCACTTCTAAACTCTTCAATGTATATAAGGTTTTCCTCATCATTTTCCTTGACAGTGGCAGGTTTGTGTCGAGCTGGTTTCAAATCCTTCTTGACAATCCGAAAAAAATTTAAAGCACTTGCTCAACAGTTGCATGTACATGTTCCAAGGAGTGAGGTAGAAAATAAAACAATTCATATAATAGTACATCCATTAATGTAGGTGTTTCATTCTCACCGTCATTGCTTTCTGCAGCAGGATCTAGAGTAGTATTCTTTGGAAGATTATACAGAGAATCTATTATCCATGACCTAAGAACATTATATGAATCTTTCACTTCTTCTAAAAAATTCTCAATTTCCTCACCCACATACATGAAACAAACACTCAACATTTCAACCTCTTCCTATGTGAGAGATATATCAAGACTACTCTCATTTAACTTAGTAGGAGTTCCTTTTAAAAATAAGCTAGTCAGTGTCTGGCACAATAATAAGCACCCTACTTTTGTAACAATTTTACTAACCAATTTTATGATTGTACATGTTCTAGAATTGTTTTCAAAATTTCCATTACTATTTTGTCGTAAATCTATAACAACCACTGCTTGATGTTTGTCGTTATTTTCATACCAATTTACTGTCTCCCGCAAACGATGCTGGGCAAATTTATACACATGACTATCCTTGCTTGAAAAAATATCTAGTAAACTATGGAAAAACTTATATGAAACAACAATCTGAACACGTGATGTAGGTATCCTTTGAATAAACATAAGAAAAATATCAATTTCTAAATGTTTTCGGTCATGAGATGATAACAGGAGTGATCCTTCAACTATAACTTGCCCAAAACTAGAAAGCCTCACAAGATTATTTTCCAGACTGTTGCATCTTTTTCTTTTATTTTTTTTCATAGAAGAGTGAGATGAGGTTGCATCCTCATAATTTTATGACTATCAGGTCTACAAACAAAATTTCTACTAGAACTTGCCAAAAAAAATTAACTGAATGATGACAACGGGATGGTTCCTTCAATGTAGGAACTAGAAGCCACCATATGCTTTGGTGTAAATAGGTCACTCAAATTGCATGAATTTGATAGAATTTTACACAAATTTATCATCTTCAATGAGAGTTTGTCATGAATATTTAAAGGTAACAATAATGCATATGGATTTCCACTCTTTGGAACTTTCTGCAACCAATCCTTCAAGACTGGTTGTTGCTTAGGAAATTGGATTAACAATGTGACGTTTACCCAAAAAAATAATTTTCCTAATTTATCAAGGATGGATGCCCTCCTGCATGAAATGGGGCGCAGAAATATCCCCTTTAACACTATTTTATCATATTTAGGAACACCAATAATGACTTCCACTCGTGAAGAATTTAGCTAGAAAAAATAAGCTACAACATCTAGTAAACAAAATCAAATTTGAAATGAAATAAAATAATCACATGTAATTTTGGTGAAAGTTTAAGTTGGGGTTTTAGAAGGATAAATTTTTAGGTATCATTTTCAATATTAACTATGACCATATCCATGAGCACAGTTTCAACTAACCAAATTTCTCATTATTTTGAATAGGCCACATGGAATTCATTGCATTATTTGGTGTTCACAAGGGTAAAGTAGTGGTAGTAATAATACAAAATAAATTTCATAGCGTTAATCATCACCTCTAGGGATTTCACCTAGTAACCAACTTCTTTGGAGGTCACCCACCTTGAAAATACTATGGGTCAATAATGGTTAATTGCATGGATCTTTCCCAATAATAAATCCCACTTCGCTTGGAACCCCATATTTTCAAGTATAATTCATTGACTAGGTCCATGATGTAGCCCTAGTTTAGCTAACAAAGGATATAGGCAACCTATTTTAGATGGTGCTTAATGATGAATGGGAATTGTCATAGAGTCTGTTGTCACTCTCAGGAGATAGTTATTGGTTGTGGGGAACCAATGCCCGAGACATCTTCAAATTTATTCAAAAAATTAAAATGAGTGGATGGAAGGACATACCATGAGGGCTTTCAAGCAAATATTCTAGTTCTGAAAATATAGTCTTCTAAAGCAGAATGGCCAGACATGCTATGAGAGTTGCAGGGTGGAGGTGTATAGCAAGAAATTGAAGAGACAAAGATCTGGCATAGGAAAGTAGGAATCTATGCTTTAACTATGTATAAATAATCATGGATGAAAAAGGAAAATGTGAATGGGATTCATCAATGTGGAGTGATTCATTAAGGAATTCAAGATTCATTTTAATGATCACAATTAAGTGAATTCATTAAAAACTAAACCAAAGCACCAACTACATCTTACACTTTCAAAGAGAAGAAAAACATATATGAATTTTGAAACAAAAGAAAAACAATCACTGCAACTTTCAATGCTAGAATCAAACTGCAATATCATATTAAAAGTTTAGAGAGAAATTTATTTACATTGCTATTCATGGGTGATTGCGCCCTTCTAAACCCCTAAAACTTATAACTCTCTCCCTTTTATTTTTACTTCCTAGACTTGAATGTCTAATTAGTTAAAGAAATTACGAAACTTTCTATTTCTAAAATTTTTTGAAAATAATAAAACTTCAATGATATAATTTTAATATTATACATATTATATAAATAATATAGTAAACCCGCTTTTGCAATGTTTTTTAAATATGTCACATCAATTTTTTTTAGAATCACATTAGATTTGATAACTGTGTTGTGCACGTAATAAGAATAAAACCGAAAACATGCTTTTGAATATAATGATCAATCTTAATGTCTAGGTCGAATACTTGCATAAAACGTTGATTTTTCCAATAATCATAACTGTCCACGGGGGAAATCCTGGTGGTTTTTGGAATAACGAAGGGTGATGCTGTATTGAATCGTGGCCATCGATATCTCAAATGAGTAGTTTGAGGATACCTCTTACAAAATGACTCCTTTTCATATCCACTGTGTGGTTTGTGCCTTTGGGTATTAGCATGGTTATACGAACATCAAAACAACCTTATATCTAAGAGTAACAAAAATGAAATACATCCAAGAGACTGGAGTTGGGATGTGCCAACATATGTCTAAAATCAATTTCTCTGCTCATCATACTTCAAATTTCTGCAAGAGTTAGACCAAATTCAGTGGCTTTTTGAAAAAATAGTATTTATTGTTAACACTGTAAGCAAGATTCTCTAAGCATGAGAAATTCATTACATAGAAACTCAATGTAACTTGATACAATTAATTTTCTTATATACTCAAGCTCCTCCTCCGAGAACAGTAACGAAGCCTGAGGCCAATGAAGCCACTAGATTCTTCTTTGATATTTATAGAAAACACACTCAAATTTCTTGTGAAATGGTAATATTGACATCTTCAATATAGTTTGATTTGAAATTAGCAATCTTGCGTTTTCACGGAGCCAAATTTGATTTCTTTCAGAAGAACTACCATCATAAAGATCCATATATAATGTAAATTCTAACTCTCCATTCATTTCCAATAAATCTTTCATATGAGCTTGAGCCAGAGCCTTCGTTGGAAGAAAATATAGAGCACAGGATGTTTTTTTGAAAAAATGGCATTGTAAGAATCTAAAAACCTTTGAAACCGCTCAAAATTTGTGGAAACTCCCGCCGTAGAATTCAATATGGGTACTTCTACCTAAAACCTAGGTTGAATATTTGTGAACTTTTGCATCGTTTGCCTACAATAAGCAATCAAAATTCATCTCTTGGGATGGCTGCCTGTTCTGCTGATATACCTCTTGGATTTGACATAAATCTTAGGAACACTCTGTGCTCGTCTTCTAGACAAAGTGTTCTTACACATGACTTGAAAATACACGGATGTAGAAGTTTAATGATGTTTTGAAATATCCAATATGAAACACAGGAAGTGCAGGCTTTATATAACCAAAATGGCCTGGGAAATCTGCGAGTTTCCCATGGGTAAAATGTTGAAATGTGGGATTTGTACTTTAATGATTGTCAATGTATCTATCAAACAACATTTATAGTGGCTGTGGTGACTGGTGCAGTAGTAGGGATAGCTACTTAACTAATTGCCTATATACTAACAGTAGTTTGGTTCACTTTTCTAGAAGGTAAAGAAACTACATTCATGGTACTCCCTGTAGTAGAAGTAATGCATGGAAAATCATCCCCTCCCCAGGTAGATAACTAAAATTAAGGTGCAACATCCATATTGCTAAAATTAATTGTAGAAATACATGACTATACTAAGTTTTATATCTCTTCAAGATGATCCACTGCCGAAAATAACTCACAACCTTTTCTTCTAAGTTGTAATCTCTCTAGAGGTTGAACAAATTTTCTCTAATCTATGTCCTTGTAGATATTTAATTATTCCATATTCATCATAGTATCTCTTTTCCCTTGGTCAACAATTTTATTAACATCAACAAAATATTCTCATATATTTTTCCAGAAAATGATTTCATTTATTCAATCTGTTTTGCCAAATCCCATTTCTCCTTGTTTAACTCATATTTCTCTTTAGTTAAAGAATCAAATATTCTATTTTGTAAAATTTCTTGTTTCTTATGCTTTTCAGCTTCAAAATTAGAAGTTCCTTCAATCTATGAAATTTGTTAAATTATTTTTATTTTATTTTAGAAAACGTGACCTTTGTAGAGAAAACCTCTTCCTCCAAAATTGATATTATTTTTAGCTTTTCTACTATCAACTTTCTCCCCATATCCACTTATGTCGTCATCCTAAATTTTGATGAGCATGTTCACATATTTTTTCCTTGCACAAACAATGAGTAGACAATAAAACTAGAATACTTTGCTGGTCAGAAGGGGAAGGTGGAAAGTCTTCTTGGGAGATCCCTTGTACCTCACAATATACAGGATCTTGGATCTCATATTGTGTTCCTTTTTGATAAAAAAATATGTTAATAATGACTTGATCATCAATTTTTTCCTTATTTTCCCACTGCAATTCATGAGCCTATTTGCCAATGCTCAACCTCTGAGCTTATTTATGTACAACTACTATACATATACATGCCTAAACTCAATCAGGTGAAGTGAACCTTCCAATAGCACGAGCCCAACATCTGGGTGTTAGATCTATCTCCTGCATATTGCTGAAATTTATAAATTAAAATTGGCATGTACAATAAAAAATTTCTAGATACAAAATTTTGCACATAACCTTGCAAAAATGGTTTTTTTAACCAAATAAATCTGTCATATAGTTATTCATTGGATCATAGAATTGGTAAGATAATTTTTCAAATGCCTCCTTTTCTTGAATATTTTGCTAATGTATATCTATTATATCTATTTGAATAGGGAAACCTCTTTCATTGTTTGACTCTCCAATTTGGAGTTATATGTGAGGAACTTGATTTCGATTTTCTGCTAAAAACCATTTAGACTAAAAAGAGGAATCCAAGGTTTGTTCCCCATAATGCTAATGGTTTTCATACAATGCCAGTTCTTAACAAAAATCTTTGTCCTCTGGCAACGACACTTGAGGATTTGTGCTAGTTTCTCTTTTATTCAAACAATTACTAAAATCACGATAATTATAATGATCTTCTAGGTTTTCAAAGTTTTGTTCAATTTTTCAAATAATTTCTAATTAAAATCCTCAAAATTCTTAAATTATTGTGTCTCAACAACATGGGCATCCTATGAAACCTTTTGAAAATCCTTCCTTATCTCTAAACCTACATTCCTTTGTAAAGCATTTCCATTGTTTTCTTGATAGACCCTCTTGTCTTGAACAATAATTTTTATTTCAACATGATAAGAAATATTTCTACAAGCCCACAAATTATCTTCAATTTCCTATGCATAAGAAACATTAGCTCCAGAGTGCAAGGCTTTCTCTACTTGAGATAAAAATCTAAGTCAATAGAATGAGCCTTCGAATAATACACCATTCTAGCAGGCTCAGGAGGTTGAATTTATTTTGGCATACTGATTTTTTTTTTTTTTGAAACCTCATATTAAATTCAATGACGGATTCATTGCTATGCCTTTGGATAAAATATAATTCCAAAAGGTGCTTTTAATATGACTTGTGCTCACCTCAATATCTAAGAAAAATATCTTGAAAACCCTACCACAAACTAATTCCACTTTCCTCCAAACACTAGAACCAATTCTGAGCACCACGCTTTAATGAAGGACAAAACATCCTTAAAGACACATCTTCATAAAAAAAAAACAATTTTTTTATAGAAAGTACTCAAATTCCAAGACATGATATTCAGCTAAAATATCCTCATTCTTTGCAGAGAAATTTGGCATAAATTTGAAGAGTTTCAAAGAGCACTGATGAAGAATTGTAGGCAGCTTCAGGGGTATAAATATTTCCCTGGTTTTGAGCTGAAAAAAAGTATGTTGCTTGTGAGGAAAATTTGTGGTTTCTAAATATGATGAATCATCTTCTTAATATTGAGACTGTAATTGATTATATTCAAGAATTGTAATGCAACAATCATTTCTTTTCTCGGATTTAGGAGATAAATTGGTTGCAAGATGAATGATATAGGAAGAAGGGAGGTATATTTTTTTTCAAGAAAGGATGTGCTTGATGAGTCTTACAATCATCTCATACCATAAATTAGGAAGCAATCATGTTGTTGCGTAAGGGAAAACAAACCACCAAATTGATAATAAAAATTAGAACTTCCTTAAAAAAAACTCAAAATCTAATACTTTTTTTTTCCATGACCTTTCCACATTTTCTTGCAAAAAAAATTCATCTTCTGATGAAATATTCATAAGTGGAGTCACACAGTGAGTAATAAAATCCAAATTTATATCTAAATCTTGTTCACTATCAAGAAATAGATATCAATACAAAGGGAAAAATAACTTTGTTTCTCTAATTCCTAGAAACGACACCAAAAATGGTGTCACTCTCTGGAGATAGTTCCTAGCTATGGGGAACCAGTGCCCAAGACATCTTTGAATTGATTAAAAACAATTAAAATGAGTGGATGGAAGGGCAGACCATGGGGGATTGCAAGTAAATATTCTAGTTATGAAAACCTAGCCTTCAAAAGTAGAATGGCCAGAGAGGCTATGAGAGATGCAAGGTAGATGTGTATAGCATAAAATTGAAGACACAAAATTTTGGCATAAGAAATTAAGAATCCGTTCTTTAACTCTATAGAAATGATGAAGGATGACAAAGAAAAATGTGAATGGGATTCCCATTGGAATGCTTCATTAAGGACTTCAAGATTAATTTTAATCAAAAAAATGAAGTGAATTCCTTAAAAGCTAAACCATAGCACCAATTGCATCTTACACTGTCCAAGAGAAGAAAAACATATATATATATAGATATATGTTGAAACACAAGAAAAACAATCACTACAACGTTCAATGCTGGAATCAAACTGCAATATCATATTCAGACTTTAGCGAGAATTTTTTTTACATTACGATTCATGGGTAATTGAGACTTTCTGAACTCCTACAACATCTAACTCTCTCTATTTTATTTTTACTTCGTAGACCTAACTATCTAATCAATTACAAAACTGTCTATTTCTGAAAAATTTCAAAATAATAAAACTTCAGTGATGTCATTTTAATATTATACATATTATATAAATAATATATTTAATATATTAAACCCACTTCTGTAATGTATTTTCAATATGTTTCTTCGAATTTTGTTTAGACTCACGTTACATGTGGTAAGTGTCTCATGCATGTAATAAGAATAGAACCCAAAACATTCTTTTGAATATGATGATGAATGTTAATGTGTGGGTCCAATACTCACAACGAAGGTTGATTTTTCTTAACCTATAGACTCCCCATGGGGGAACTCCTAGTAGTTTCTGGAATATATAAGGGTGATGTCGTATTGAATCGTGACCATAGATATCTATGATGAGTATTTTGAGGAAACCTCTTACAGAACCACTCCTTCGCATATCCACCTTACGATTTGTGCATTCGAGTATTAGTATGGTTATAAGCACATCAAAACAACCTTATATCTGAGAGTAACATAGTTGAAAGGCATCCGAGAGACTAGAGATTGTAGGTGTCGGCATATGTCCAAAATCAATTTCTTTTCTCATCATACCTCCAATTTCCGCAAGAGTTAGACCACGTTCAACGACTTTTTGCAAAAATAATAGTTATTATTAGCACTCTCAAGCACCATTCTCTAAGCATGGGAAACTCTTTACGTAACAAATCAATCATACGCTGCACTCAATTGCTTATATACACAAGATCCTCCTCTGATAATTGTAATGAATCCTAAGGCCAATGAGGCCACTACATTCTGCTCTGAGACGTAGAGAAAACATGCTAAAACTGCTTGTGAGATGGAAATATTGACATTTGCAACATATATCGATTTGAAACTAGAAATATTTCATTTTCACGAAGCCAAATTCGATTTATTTCAAAAGCACTACCATCATAAATATCCATATCTAAAGTAAATTCCAACCCTCTAGCAATTTCCAATAAATCTCACATCGGATCTTGAGCCAAAGCCTTCGCTGGAAGCAAATACAAAGCATAGGGATTTTTTTTGCAAAACTGGGATTCAAACAACCCATAAAATCTCCGAAACTACTTAAAATTTCTAGACAGTTTTCGCATTGAAGTTAATATGGGTCGTTTTGCATAAAACCTATATCATGGACTTGTGAAATTTTTCTTTGTTTTCCTAAAATAAGCAATCGAAATTCACCTCCTGGGGATGACTACATTTTCTGTTTATCAACCTCTTGGATTTCACATAAGTCTTAGGAACACTCTGTGCTAGTCTTCTAGACAAAATATTCTTGAAAATGACTTGAAAATATGCTTTTGTAGAAGATTAATGTCATTTTGAAATATCCAATATTAAACACAGGAAGTGCGGGATTTATATAACCAAAATTGCTTCAGAAATCTACAACTTTCTGATGGGTAAAATGTTGAGATGTGTGATTTGTACTTTAATGATTTTCATTTTATCTATCAAGAATAATTTATACTAGTTGTGGTGACTGGTGTAGCAATAGGGATATCTACTTAACTAATTGTAGATGTACTACCAATAGTTTGGTTCACTTTCCTAGAATGTAAAGAAATTGCATTTAGTGTACTCCCTGTAGTAGAAGGAATGCATGAAAAAACATACCCTGCCCCAGTGCAGAAAATCCAGGTGGAAAATGAAGGTGGAAAATCCATAGTGCTAAAACGAATGGTAGAAATAAATGAGGCCACTAAGTTTCATATCTCTTCAAGATGATCTACTGCAGAAAATAACTTAAAACCTTTTCATCTAATGTTGTAATATCCTGAGAGGTTGAACCACTTTTCTCTACGCTATGTCCTTGCAGAGATTTAATTCTTCCATATTCATCACAGTATCTCTTTTTCCTTGGAAAATGCTTTTAGTAACATCCACACACTCTTCTGATATTTTTTCCAGAATTTGATCTCATTTCTTCAATATGTTTGGCCAAAGCCCGTTTCTCCTTGTTTAACTCATCTTTGTCTTTAGTTAAAAAATCAACTCTTCTCTTATGTAAAATTGATTGTTTCTTATGATTTTCAGCTTCAGGCTTAAAATTTGCCCCAATCTAGGAAATGTATTGAATTTTATTATATTTTAGACAACTTGACCTCTCTAGAGATAGCCTCTTCCTCTAAATTTGATATTCTTTTTAGCTTTTCTGCTATCAAATTTCTCCCCATGTCCACTTATGTGGTCATCCTCAACGTTGATGAGCACGTTCACATATTGTTTCCTCACGCACAAAACGAGTAAAAAAATGATTCTCAAGAGGATATTCATATTAAGCTAAAAGAGTTGAGGCATCAAATTTACCTATACCATTTAACTTTTATCCTCAAATCTAAAATAAGTCCCAGTTTCATATGAACCTGAGTAAACATGGTTTCATGCTGCTTTGAAGTCTTTATATGCCTCTATTTCT
This sequence comes from Pinus albicaulis, assembly GCA_034641835.2. Taxonomy (NCBI): domain Eukaryota; kingdom Viridiplantae; phylum Streptophyta; class Pinopsida; order Pinales; family Pinaceae; genus Pinus; species Pinus albicaulis. The sequence continues at coordinate 917,371,025 of CM076577.1, read as the reverse complement.
ACATCAACAATTATGACCTTTCCATTACTTTCTTGCCATGATCTACTACCCAGTTCATAATTAGTTTCGAACTCTAATCCTTGTATGGAAAAATCCAATGGATTAATTGATATAAGAAATTTAGTTTTTTCTTCAAATAAGTTAGACATTGGGAGATAAAGTCCCGCTTGAATTTTCAGCTTAATCAAATTATGCTACAACAGAGTCCTAAAATTTCTAGGGCCCAAGGTATTGTTAATGAAATTTTATGTTAATAATAATTCATTCAATTCAAAGGAATAGGAATGTGGATGGATGTGTTAATCATGAGTAGAATTGGAATGTTTTTTTATAGCTTCATAATTTTGTAGTCATAAATTTTGATCATAATCGATGCTCGCTAAAGAAACAAGGTGTTCTTTGAGAAGTATAGTATTAGGAATGAGTTATAATGCGATTAATATGGTTGATATGGTTGATATATCAAATTGTATTGGAAATAATACATTCACACCATGAATAAGGTTGAAGGGTATAAATCAATTCGTGCTATTAATACTTGTTTGATAGACCCAAAGTGAAAAAAAAAATATGTGATGCTAGTTGGTGTTGCAGTTATTAATTATCCATGGTAACATGATTTTTTGGACATTATTAATTGCCTCAACTTGGTGATTAGAATGTGTATATTGTAGGGAAAAAAGTTCATGGATAAAATTTATGTGGGTGGAAAGATCTTAAAATGCTTATCCTAGAAATGATTTTTATGATTTGAGAAAACCTCCTTGGGGATCTCAAAACAAGTAATGACATTTTTAAGGAAGAACTAGTCTACAATGTATATTTTGTTGCTAAGTGTTGGTCTAGGTTCACCCCAATTTGTGAAACAATTAATATGCACAATGATGCATTTGTGGCCATCCTTCCAATAATGAGGTACTGTGCATCTTGTTGGTAGATACAGTTATGATCATCTTCAGAAATATTAGGCTCAAACTTTTGAGTTTGATTATAGGTGCAAGTGTCACTATAGCATTCACCAGTAATCAAAATGACAAATAGGTTCTCATTTGGGAAGTTATTGTCTACAAGAAATTCGTTGTTTCAAATGGTATGTTAGTGATGACTTCAATATGAATGGGTACCCACTCATACACTGTGCTACTTGTAATATATCGCTAGATCAATCTCTTGATAGCTACAAGGAAGAGAGTTAGTGGTTTATGTTGAGTGTATATTTCAGCATCTAGTCGGTTTCGAATAAAGTCAATTCCCATCAATGTTATGGAATTTGAAATCAAGATAAGGATGTCCATTAAACATTAAATATACCCAATATAAAATTAAACTATAATAAAACATTATCAATAACTTGACATAAAAATACATTGAATTATTTTCTTTGTAGATGATCTATATATATATATACCAATAAAAAAATAATAATTTTGGGAGACTTGCGATCTTAGTGTTTATTGTTTCTTTTCATGGCTTCACTTAAAGGAGGGCCATGGCTCGCTCCTTCTAAAAGGTTTGTGCATGAATAATCCAGCTATCGCCATAAGTCTTCCTTAAAGGAAAACATAAGGAAGAATACTTTTAATGACCCAGGAATAATGGAAAATGTCTCCCTAGATTTGAAGCTTGAACATGTGTATTTTGTTTCTATAAAATATGAAGTCCCCCATAAATTCCATATAAACAATTTCATGTTCCATGCTAGCCATATTCCCAAATATGTGAACACCTCAATAAGAATTGTGGAAAACATCTAATACATGTAATATTGTGTGATCATTAGAAATTCCATTAGTATCTAGGAAACAAAAAAAGAATGCATATGGTGGATCAGAACATAATGGAAGCCAAAATTCCATTTTGATCTAAATTTGGGATAGAAATTTATTTTAAAACCATCCTTGAAAATTTTTATGATAGGGAGGGAGTGTATGAGTATGACCCTTAATTATTCATTCGTTTGATATTTTTATTTGCTTCCAGATATATATAGTCAGCCCATATAAGAAATATTTCATGGCCCATTTAATGTAGATATATGTATGTTCTCCCCCTCAACAATTCTTTGGTGAAGGGGTTTTGAGAGGGATAGGAAATACTTTGGGCACACTCATGAAAATATCATACACAAATAAGAAATTATGTTGCACATATTATTCATGGATTTTCATCTATATAGTGTACCCAAAATTCTTTGAACAAATATTTGTTTGAGCTAGCCCGATAATATCTAGCAAAAAAATTTAGATTATGAATGTATTCCATTTTGATGTTACAAATTTCATTAGCATGGGAGCCTATTTAGGGATTGTAATGTTAATTAATCTTCCTCCACCCATAAACCATAAATGGATAAATAACCTAGGAGTTTTGAAAAAGTGGTAAGAAGGAAAAAATTATGCAGAACGTTCTCCTTGAATGCTAATTTCGTTGGAAAAAAGTCCTATAATTGTTATGAAATATTAAGCAAGAACATGGTAGAAATCTTAAACAAGGATATCGCCAATAATTAGGTGTAATCCCACGAGTGAAGGAAACAGGGGAAGGAATGACATAATTAATACAATGAAGAGAGGCCAATAGTGGAGACTACGAAGACACAAGTAACTTAGGACATTGAATACCTAATAGACTTAGAGGAAGGAGAAGATATGGAGGTTGGTGAGCTTGATTTTCACTTAGAAATATAATGGGATGGAAATGAGTCCCTTTCAATCTTAAATCAATAGATTTAACTTTTGACAAAATCCTCCATTAGAAAAAGGAATTGTAGGAATACAAATATAATGTATCCATCACTAGTCTATTTCCTTAAGAGTTAAAACTAAAACCCTAAAATAATGATAAAAAATAGAAAAATATAATAAAAATGTTTAGAAATAAGAAATAAGAAACATCTATAACAGTTAAGATAAATGTTATTTAATTTCAGGATAATGTAATTAAAGACAAACATGTTTCACCCAAACTCCTTGAGTACCCAATGAAGATATTCTCATAGAATACCATAGGTATGAATGGAAAAAAAAATAGATTAAAAAAAAAATCTAAAGGAACAAAAAAATATAGTTATGCTATAGGAAACAAAGTGTTCAACTGATATGCTCTCTAAAATTTCTACTACTTGTTTAAAAAATTGTAATTGAATGAAATTATATGCATGTGGGGCATCATGTAGAATTATTTTATTCTAGATCACTTATGAGATTATTCTTTCAAAATTATTTTCCATAGAGTTTTCACAATAAAGTTTCAACTAATAGTATTTGCATAAATGGAATTAATTTTCATTGTTTATGGACCTAATATATCTAAGAATACATATTTTTCTCTCTTCACAATATTCAACCCATCCCTTATATTCTAGGAGATGGTTACTAGGTTTTTGGATACTATTTATGATTGAATCCTTAGATAAAACTAGGGAAAGTTGATCTAGGCCTTGGGGACTAATATTTAGGAACCAAAAATACTAATAGAGAGTAGGAGAGAGAGCATACAAATATTCCCCGAAAATATTCTTAGAAAAACCTTAAACAAAAAACACTCACAATGAATACTAAGAAGATAATTATTTATTAAAATCATAAATCATTTACCCAAAATTATGGAGGAATTTTTTTCCTTTTATAAGGTGAGGCCAATTATTATAGTATTTTGGGTTCCTTATGGAGTTACAATACCATTGATGGATACCATGGGTAAATACCATGTGTGGATGCCACTTTCCATTCATATCAATCCTTCCCCCTGAGGAAGTAATGGTTGTGATTGTGTCAAGTTACCTATTGAGAATATTTTGTTGAATATGAGCCAATGAAAATATTTTTTTTGTGTGTTTAATCCATAACCATGAATAACAAATGCCCAAGGATATAGTTATCATGTAATTCTTATGGGCTAACTCTGATACTGACACTAACTAGCCTAACTAATGGACTTTGATGAAAAAGATTTCATGTGGTTGAAGCATAACTATTGGTTTATGGGTGCCCCATAATCATGATTAATGAAGGAATTAGGATAGAGATACCATGTTATGATTGTGTTCAACCATTAATACCAACAATAGATGGCCTATCAAACAAACTTCAATTGCAATGGTTTTTTGTGGTTGACCCATAACCATGGGTTTGTGAGTAGCCATAAACATGATTTGTTGAAAATGAGAAAAATCTCTTAGAACAGGAGGGAAATGTGATATTTTATTAATAAAGGATTAGAAATAATTTTTTCTCTATATTGTAAATCATCTACTCTAAAAGGAGGTTATTATGTAGGAAAATGTTGATTATGTAAGCCATATTTAGGAAATTAACATGACATAAAACAATGCACTTTAATTTTTGAATGGATTATTGATAATGGATGTGCATCTGAATCCTACCTTAGTATATTTGTATACAATCATTTCATGGGAAGTGATGGAGATCATGAATCATGATCTCTAAATATACCACAAAAACTATGCCTCGATATTGGTTTAGTATGTAAACCTTATCAAAGTGCACTATGTAGGTCTAAATAATATTGAACCAATGGTGGAGAATGAAAATAATCTCTAGGTAGGAGGAGCATTTGGAAAATATCCCCGTGATCATCTTCCCTAAAAAGTGAATGTGACTAGAAGCTTACCATTCATAAAGGTTTTAGTTCCAAGATTTCAAATGGTGATGGCTGAGTTGGTAATCTTTCAATTAGTGATGGATGAGTAGAGGAAATTTTCTTCAGTGTGGACCTCATGAATAAGCCTTCCATTGGTTGTGAGCGAGTTAAGATTTCTTCCATTGATGGTGTCCAAGATGAGAATCACTACATTAGTAGTGGCCTAGCTGAGAATCCTTCCATTGGTGGTGGCATAACTATAAATCTTTCCATTAGCAGTGGCCTAGTTGAGGATCCTCACATTGGTAGTGGCCTAGAAACAAATTCTCACATTAGAATGGCCCTAGGTGGGAAACTCCCCATTGGCATGTAATTATAATGAAATTACTCTCTTGGTAGGTTAAGGTCTCAGATTTATTACTCTCGCATTGTATGAAGTCAAAAATGTTCACCCAACAGTGGCTAGTATTAGATGTTTTCCATTGCAGGGGGTTGAGAATGATAATATTCCGTTAGAGTGGGCTAAGAATAATAATCTTCCATTGAGAAGGGATAATATTATAAGTATTCCAATAGAAAATTATTTGTAAATTGGAAACCTATGAAGTATTATATAGGTGGTGGCTTTTGAAACAACATAAATATTCCAATGGAATTATTGTTTCAGGCTTGAGATCTAAAATATTCCACTCATTATGGTTGTGATTTCAAAGAAAATATGAAATATTCCACATGTAGTGGAGTTATTCTAATGAAATAGGAGGCTCTTCACTCTGGGATCCCATGCATATGAATTGATAAAGGCATCATTGGGTGAATATAGACATGAAGCAAAGGCTTGGATAATATTTTGGAATTTTAACACAAGACATCCATAGCCTTCATCATCCATGTTACGGATCCAAAATTCCCCATGCACCATGGCCATCACTTTTTATTCTATGCAAGTGCATTTATATGAAAATTATTGAACTTATAAAAACATGTGATTAGTGGCTAAAAGTGTGGTTCACATGAGATGAAATCTAGTGAATTCATTCAAACCATTTCCCATAACATTCATGCAGACTATTTCATCACTCATGTGAATTCCATTGTAATCTTCAAAGTCGAAAATTATTTTGTATGATATGCTTGATAGGTCGTATTGGGAACCTAAATTGAGCACAATGGATGCCATTTTCTAGGTATCTTGGTATTAATAGGATCGGTTTGAATGTTGTGGAGAACCATGGCATTGTAGAGTATTAATAGAAAAATAGCCAAGTGTAGGATTTTTTCCCGATATCCTCCACATCATTTTAATATTCAACCTTGTAATTTTTGGTGTGGGAAATGATTATTAGAGAGAATAAAATGATAGATGATTTTGGCATATTTCCATTTGAGGTTTATGCAACGTATTAATCCTTAAGTTATGCATGACTATAATATCTTTATTCTTAGAGGGTGAGATAGCCTTCCAAGGTGGAATCGACCAAGTTTATGACATAATTAGGATTGTTGAGGGCTCTGAGCATGTATTGTTTCTTCTTGGAATAATGATCATTGAACATGATTCAGGGTTGAAACTTGTCCATGAGGCCATGCCTCCACTGAAATAAAACTTGGAATATTTATTTGTGCTTACAAAAAAACTTATGCAACCCGCTCTTTCCATTCTTGAAGGGCACATAAACAATGATGTAATTTATAATCCAAATTTCCTCCACCACATCTTCAGTTTTAAGGATTTCATCATTATATTCCTCTATGCTGGAGCTTCATAAAACCCCTTTAGTGGCTACCAAAGCCATATGGTTCGAACCTTTTTGCCCTATTGATTGTAATATTCCAAAATTTTGTGGAATATTAATTTTTGACATTTGCACTTAGGAGATGAATACAATGGGTAAGAGACCCATTCATTATATATATATGGAATAAAAATAATATTATAATAAAGAGGGGTCACTTATAGATTTTTATTTCACACCTCCATGTGTGAAAAGGGGCTTTTGCAGGATGAGTAGGTCAAGTTTGACCAAGTCAAACGGCACAGTGGCATGAGGTGGAGAGCACATTGTGGGCCAACGCAGTGGGATAAGGAGGGAAGCTTCTAGAGGAAGGAAACCCTAATGAGTGGGGTCAATTGAGAGGGAGATCACATTGTTTAAAAGGAGGGCAAGGTAGCCTTTGGAAAACATCTTGAGTATTATTCATCTTTGGTCCTTTGGACTTGCTGTAACTTCTTGCTGTTTAGCAAGAAATGCCGAGAAATTCCTATTTAGGATTTCCTCTCCTTCTTGAGTAGCTCTTGGAGGATTTCACTCCATTACCAATATTCATACATTGAGGTCAAGCCTCATCCTTATTCATCAGTGAATTTTCAGTTAGAGGTTGTGCAGTGTTGCTGGATGTTGCTGGGGAGTTTTTCTACAACACCATCCTTGGCTAGTTTTTAGAGGAGGGAGCTTCCATCCCTTTGGGAGATCAGAAAAGAAGGTTCATGAGCTTATTTCACCATATTTGGCACCAAGCCAACCACTTACCATCTCTGGCAACGTAGTCCCTCTCTTAGACAACGTTATTCTTGGAGAGCATTTGCTGTGAGGGATTAGCGTACATTTGGAGGGTGAGATCTTAGGTGAAAGGATTAGCCTTTCACTTTAGATTTCCATTGAAGGAGGCCATTTTAGATTGTAGATCATATTCAGCCATCTCCTCCTATTTTTTTTATGAGTTGTTGCTACCCAACAGCTCCAGCATTATTGTATTTTCCATTTTGTACATGTATTGTGGCGAATCCTTCCCGGGATTGTTGTACTATTGTTTTCAGGGTTTGAGAGCTTTCTCCCCCTCATTTCTTGAGCTATCATTCATATATCAATGTATTTTCATATTATATGTTGTAGTGCCTTCTGTTCATAGCACTGTCATAGCTAGGGCATATTTATATAGCAGTGTTTTGTCACACTTGGTGTACATGTCTAATTGAGGCCTTCATTGTCTACCTTGAGTGAGTGATTCCTCATAGCATTGTACTCTCTTTTTGCTATATTATTCATTTTTTAGATATTTTCATCTTCATGTTTCATGGCTCATTAAAATAATGATGATAATCCATTTTATGTTCGTACATTTTTGCAACCCCATTCCTTGGGCAATTTCTGAAGGGAACTAGGTGTGGGAAGCTTGTCTCACCACCCTAGAAGGATTTCATAGATCCAAACTCTTGGATTTTGGTATTAGACACATTTTTCTAAGGGATCTAGGTCTTTTTATTAAATCCTGCTGCCTCCATTTCTAGAAAATTCATTTTCTAGCCATGGATTGCTAGCTATTTTTGAAAAGCGATATTACAGTGGTATCAGATCATCAATATTGGCTCAGCCTATGCAGCCCAAGATAATATTCCATTTAAAGGAGAATCTCCTCTCTTAGAAGAGGATATGTACAGAGAAAAAAAGAAAAGAGGAATGACGGAAGAGGAGGTTTACCTTATTCTTTTCCAAACCCTAGAGATCGGTATCATTGAAGATCTTGAGGAGATAGAAAGGGAAATTTGCAGAAATTTTCTAAGAGGGTTTGAACATGAAGCAAGCCCTACCTATTATAATTATGGATGTGAGCATTCAACCACATATGCAGATCCACAGCACATTTCATTTCCCACTTGCATTGCAGGGAGAATGGAGGAAGAAGATGAGGCCATTGGAGGAGCAGCGTTGCAACTCATAGGTGTGGCTCATGGTTGGTGGTTTGAAAATTATATTTCATGTTATCATGCAAACGTAGAATCATATGATGGATTCACTAAAGGGTTGGTGAGAAAATTTGATGAAAATCGCTGTGAATCTCTATGTATCAAAACATCAAACACTTTTCATGCATTGGAGGGAACCATGCAACAAACTCCATTCCATATTTCTGAAGGGGATATAAGCATGTATGATGGCTTGCTAAGGGAAAGATCCCCATTATGAAGGGCCCTCTTCCATTTGTGAAGTCATGGAGGTACTTCCTTCAAGAAATGACCAAGATCTAGGGTCTCTCCTTGATGATGAGGTAATCTAACTTATTGATGGGGAGGATGAGCATATGAGATGTAACAACGTTGTCATAATGGGAGGAGATCCATCACCACATGGAGGTGAAAAGGGAGCCATTTATTCCATTAGAGGAGCCCTTGTGTCTTTACAAGGATTTCCAAATGTTTTAACATGTGGGAACCATAGAACAATTCTGGAGTCATATGTAGCAATTATTGGGGATTGTGAGGTGGAGGAGGAAGAGAAGGATCAACATCAAGGGATGATACACCCTTATCTATGCCAGAAGGTTTTTGTACAAAAGAAGGAGACTATACAGCGTATTGAAGAGAGGGACAAATCAATCCACTCATCCATATAGTCCACTTCTGAACTTGATGTCTCACTATATGGAGGCATTCCACCTGGAAGGCCACTTGATCTAGAGATGATGAGGGGCATATTGTCAATTGAATCACCATTCTTGGATTCCAGAGAGGTGAAGACATTGGAGAAGTACAACATAGTGCAGAGAGTTTGGGATGAACCCAAGGAGGAGGGATACACTCTCTCATTTTTAGTATCACCCACTCTCATCAGCTATACTGCGCTAATAGAGTTTGTTTCAGGGATGGGGGATTGAATATTCATCTCCAAGATGAATGCTCCAAAGATTTGCAGAGGAAGAGGATACTTCCTTTGAGGGAGGACTCTTCCATACATAGGAGTGGATGTAGGCCACTCATGCTTTCTTTGGCCTATCTTGGAAGTTTCTTTGGGGATGACAGCTTCTCATGGGAGGCCAACTTCCAACAGGCACCATCACTATTTGAGCATGAGAAGCTACATGATGGGCATGGAATCATTTTGGAGGATGAATTTTACATGGGGGATGTCAAAGTAGTACGAAACAGTGTGAGTGGAGCTTCACATGCTAGATCACCAGTGCTGTCTATGAGGAGGATTGATTCGTACTGGAGGTCTCAGCTTTTGGTAGAGTAATCCAAGGATCTTGGTGCATGCATGGTCCTTGATGACTGGGATGGAGATGAAAAATACATGGTGGATGATATGTTCATCTATGGTTATGGCGAGATCTTCTTGACTAGGGCATCTAGTCTCAAGGAGAAACTATTACATGCAGCACCTGAGGACCTCCTAGCTATGCACCTTGATGCATATCTTGTTTTGTTAGAGGAGTTCACTTGGGAGGGCATCCAGTAGGACATATATCAACATATGGAGAGATGCATAGCCTGGATGGTGATAGAGAGGATTTCACAGCCACCTTCCTACTCATTGGGAGTGAGGGAGCCTTTTCAGTTGAGCTATTTCAGTTCAAGGTCTCAAGTACATGGTAGAGAAGGTATACTTTCACATTATAATTTGTACTTCTTTAATTTATATGAGCAACATATTATATCAGGAAGGATCATCCCTTCTTGCATTTTGTATAATGTACTGGTAGCTACTTGTAGCATCGATTTTGGCTACCTTAATGATGGTTTGTGGGGGAAGCCACATGACTCTTGGTGTGCACTATTAACACCACATTGTACATTCATGTTCACATCTTATGAGATGAATGTAGCAGCAAACAAGTGGCTAGTAAAGCACTTTTTATCTTTTTTTTTGAGGCAGGCATGGAATGCACTGCACTGGTTCCTCGTGTGGAACTATGATTCACTCTCCGGTTGTCATGTGGCAACTTGTTTTAATTATATTTTTCTTCCATATGTTACCAATGTTTGTATACTCATGGGAGGATTTTTTTGGAGAGTGGGCCTAGAGCCAAAGATGCCCATTGGGAGTATGATTATCCACTTTTCACATGTTGTATGTTTCAACAGAAACAATGGGCACACCATCATTGCCATGTCGCCACTTTTCTCTCAATGTAGGAGGAGCTATTGGGAGAGAATGCGTTGTTGGAGGAGGCACTTCATGGTTAATTCATATTGATGAGGAGGCCACAAGAATAGGAGGAGGAATTTTCTCTACCTTGCAGTTGCTTGAGGAGAAGTAAAATTTTGAAGGGGGAGGACTGTAATGTTCCCAATTTTTAGCCTCAAGCTAAAAGGAACATTATAGTTAGTGGTATTTTATTTAGCTAAATAAAATGGGTAAGGAGGCCCCATAATCCTTGAGAAGGAAGAATAAACACTCCTCATGTGAAAGGAGGAAGAATAAAGCAGCTAAATTGAGTACCACATGGTGTGAATAGGATTGGATCATTCTTGATCTAGTCATTTTGAGCAAGTCGACATACACTGTCTAGATACAATGTATCTCCTTGGTGGATTGCACAGTTTTAGAGGAGGCCCCACTTGCATGAGCTAGATGGAAAGTGTGGATGGGACCCATGGTGAGAGGAGTTCATTTTCCTTATAAGGAGGATATGGTAGCCCATTTTCATTACTCATTAGCTTATTATTTTCATTGGGTCTACAAAGACTTGCATCCTTGGGTTGTTTAGCAGGATCGTAGTGTTCTTGAACCCAAGGGTGTCCCTGTTCGGAAATACCTACCTCATCCTCAAGGAAGGAGAGGGTTTGAGCTCCATTTCCTCATTTCGGCATTTGGCCAAGCTTCCTCTTGCAGCTGCAACATTTTCTTGTTGGGCAGAAAACATTGTGTTGCTAGGTGCAGCAACAGAGGAACTCATAGAGTCATTCTTTGGCTTGCTCTTTGGTGGATAGATTGTCTATTCATTGGAGGAGCAACAGAGGAGAATCCCAGGATTATTTTTAGATCTTTGGCACTTGGCCAAATGCTCACCATCTCTCACACCGTATTCTAAGGCTGGAACTACGTTATTTTATGTAGGCAGTGTTGGAGAGTTCATTTGAGCTCATCTGGAGGAGTTGTTTTTGAGTAAAGGGATCATCCTTTTGCTTAGATACACTATCAGAGGAGGGAATAATATTTTTAGATATGCTACAACCTCATTCCATATTTTTATTTAGTTTCATTGACAAGTTAATTATCACATTGTACATTTTCTGGCATTTCTAGCAATCTTTCCTAGATTGGCTAGAAATCTTGTATTGGACCCCATTCTTCTATTATTCGGTATTTATTTGTATAGTTCAGCCATATTTCATGTATATGCATCTACAACAGCAGATACTCTAATATAGGCATTGATGTCACTACTCTCCAGAATTTTGTGCAGTTGCAGCAACTCATGTATTTCATGGTTTGATCATTGGAGATTGTTTCTGATAGCTTGAATGGCTTATCCCTCAAGATATTTTTGTATATTTTAGCTGGTATATTAATAAAAATTATGGCTTTATTATATTCCATTTATTTATATGTACATATTTGCATAGTTTCATGATTTTGTTCATGTATTGCTGTAGGCTCACTATTTGAGAAGTTTCCTAAGGAACCTATTTTGGGGAGATCTAAATATCCCATCTAGGTTCATTTCTTTGGGATCAAATTCTGGAAGAGAAGTGTTTAATGAGTTAACAAGGGGATCCAAGCCCCATTTTTGCTTTTTTTTTGCGTTAGCTTCCTTATACAACATCCTTAAGGACCATACTACTGAAATTCCCAAAAAAGGAATATTACATTGATGAGTTCATGAGGGATTTTCTAGTCACAAACCGTTTGGATGTTGTTAAGGATTTCTCAAAATCCATATGGTGACTTATAAGAAAAAATAAAAGGCTTAACCCTCTCCAAAGGACTAATCCAGTTTTCCATCTAAATAATAACTAGAATTTCAAAGACATGTCTTCGAATTAAAGTCATTGGATCAAGTTGGCTTTGATACTATTTATCTAGATCTTAGGGGCTATGATATCAGAACCATAAATTCTAGGAGAGTAGGGGAGAGAGAATAAAAATATTCCTTAAACCTATTCTTAGAAAAAAATAGAACAAAAAATACACATAGTGAATACCTAATAATATATGAAAATCATATAACTCTTTATTAAGTGGAGAAATCCTTTATCTTACAATCTAGAGTGTTATCAACCTATTTTACTCCCCTTGGAGTAGTGACCCTTAATACTCATGATTGTTTAATTTTTTCCAGGCATGAGGCTTACTTTTGTCTAGTTTGACTCTTAAACGCATGGAGGAAGGCTTGTTTGAGCATCAAGAGCCTTCGAGACACTATCAGGCCTTCCCTATGCATCTAAATTAGATTTCATTATCAGATTTGGTTGGATTTCTTTATCAAATGTTTATAAATGATTTGAATTTTTTCCTTCATATCTTGTGGATTTTATTCATTTTCATTCCTCCTTGTTGAGTGATCTCTTAATGGATATTTTATTCATTTGTGTCACAATTGGTGATGTTGTGACTAGTTGTGCTGCTATCATCTGCACAAGTTCTTTTGAGTGTGTATTTTCATGTTGTGTCACCTCCATTCGATCTTGTTTGGGCCTTCTTGCCTCTAGGGTTCCATTTAGTCTGTTGTAGAACATTGGCATTGGTTTATCGATCGTGTTATAACCGTATCTTGATTCACATAGTCTTCTTTTTCTATCAACTTTGGATTTCCATTTGATTTATTTGAGTGTGTTTAATTGATTAGGCTTTGTTTTCCTAGTTGTTATTGTTTTGGTGTGCTTTGCACTCTTTCTTGGGACAATTTCTTTAGTCTCTTTTCGCTTTTTCCTTTTCAGTTTGTTTTTTGGGTCACTAATTCATAAATTCTTGGGATACTTTTCATTTAGGGAGTTCTAGTAAGAAATGAATCATAATAAGCATTGGTGTGTTATTAAAAATCTTACCCTCCCTAGATAGCATTCATTGAAGTAAAAATGAAAATTGGATATAGCTGCATTAGGGTGACTAACCAAGATTCTTACAAGCCATCTCAATTTCATGACACAACCTTCTTGTGTAAAAAAATCCACTAAAATCAACACGATAATAAAATTAGCTACATTTTTCATTTACTTTCATTGGTAGTACACCAACACTAGCTTAGGCTAGGGTCTTGGAGATAGCAGTGTGATTTAATTGCTATAAGACTACAAAATCAAATTAGCAGCTTGTGGTAAGGAGTGAAATATGTTTGTCATGGTGCGGTCTGGGAAGCCCTTCTCAATAGAGGGTTAAGCATAAGGTCACACTGGGTCTAGACTAGGAGAGATGAACCATTTCTATTAGCTTAGGGTGGCATGATTTAAGAAATTTTTCACACATACAAATGATGTCATTATCACTTAGGGACCACTTGGGAGGAAACTCTCAAGGGGGTTTTAGTATTAGGTCTTTGAGTTAATTTTCTTTCCCTTTCTTGTATATTTTTCTTGCGAGTGTCCCCCCATGTATTTTTATTTTCAGTGTTGACGATGGTGTCCTTTCTCTTACAGATCATTCACAGGTGCAAGGTTGTGGTCGTCTTCTCTGTACCTAGGAAAAATATTATGCATACTCTCTCAGCTTTCTTGGGGATTGTTCCACATCTAGTCAGGGAACTTGTGTGGAGTTCCCAACTATAAAGGGTTGGGAAACATGTTTCTAGTATAACTATTCCACCGCCAACTTGTTTTTTTGGTTTGTGTGTGCTATATTTAGGATGTTTCTTGTGCATGTTGTTTGGTATGAGTCTGTAGTTTTGGCCATAGGGTATTTTCACTAACGTAAATATGTTTTCATTATAATCACCATGGAAAACATCATTCATCAACGGTCACATAATCTTTGTGGTTTACCTCCTAAATGAGGTGAACTTGTTGGGATCCTATGTTTTGATATATTGGCAAATCAAAAGACAAGGAAACATCAGAACCAATATTTAGAGTTCTAGGATCTCGTCCTCCTGTTCTTAGAGAGGGATCTCTCAAATTTACTTCTTTTGCAAAGTTTTATCTTGTTTTCTTTTAGTATTGGCTTTATACTAGTTATTAAGTGCAAGTGTTTGTTTGTTTGTTTGGTTGAATGACATAGGAGAACATGAAAGGTCTAGGAAAGATAGCTAGAAAGGAGAAATGTTAGATTCATTGGACAATGAAGTCAAGAAGGGGTTTATGACAAACTCATCAATGGATATGGGATATCAGAGGGAAAATCTAACTTGGCCACAAGATCCTTTTTTTTTGTGAATGAGACAGACATCAATGATTTGGAAAGAGAAATTGAATTCTCAACAAAGGGAACTTGAAAACATAACTTGAACAATAAAGAGGTATTTGATAGACAAGGCTAACCATGGATTCTACAAACCACCCTTTAAGCAAATAATGACTTCAATACAACCTTCAAAATGAAATCTAAGATTCAGGAGCACATCCTATTAAATTCCTCAAAGATTTTATTTCAAATGACTTAGAAAACATAAAAGATTCACTGATAATTTCAGTCATAGAAGAGGGAACACCTAAAAACATGTATGATCAAAACTATAAATACCTTTAAAAAAAAATTTCCAGCAAGGACAAAGGGCATGATCAAAACAGACCTCCTTGGCTAACTATAAACAATGGTATTTCAAATGGAGACTTCAAAAAAAAATTTCAAGTGGCAGCAGACAAGCAGGGAAAACCATAAATCATGCTGAAACCTACTATTTCAACGATTAGAGAAATAAACAAGCATGAGGAATAAAGAGAGAGAGATTAAAGACTCTAAAATACCTTAGCAGAAGAAAACATAAAACAGTGAAGGATGAACAGGTCTAAGGTGCTTTTAGCAATCATTTCTTAGCCCAAGCTTTTCATCCTATTGTAGTGAGCGTTTATGGAACAAAATGAAAACAGGAGAAAACATCAAATAGTTCAGAATACTTCACCAACAACTGAGCTCATGGATCCAATGATGGAGCCTTCTCAAGAACAAGCATGTTTCAGCATTATCAAGCTTCCAAGATTTCAATTTCTTCCTCAACTTTAGACAGACTATGTATTATTTCAGAGAGTTTCAGTATTACAACTAGTGAACAATCAACCTATAGCTCATCTTCTACAGAAGTATTTATAGAAGAAATGAGGAGGTGGAAGAGTTTTAGGATTCAAGTGTAATAAATTCTACACTAAATGCAACTCCTAGCCTTGAAAACCATGCAAGGCATAAGGCAGGAACACAACAAATTACAACTCAGTTTCATTTACTTTGTTTATGCTTTTTAAGGCTTAAAGGGTAAAAAAGATTGACTTTAAGGCTCTTCTTATCTTTATAATAACTTCTACTGACAGTTGGGAATTTTTTTTTTGCTTGTAATAACTGTTTAGCTATCTTTGGCCTTACTGGCACGGACTGAGATTTGATTTGGGTATTCCTTTGAGGCAAAAAGATGCAAGGTGGCAATGTAGTAGCTGGGAAATCAATTCACTCCTTTGATGTGGCTTTGAGGTGTCCTTCGACTAATATTTCTCTATAAACATAGTGATTTATCTTCGGATCTAGGTTTTAGGCTTGATTAAGCCATAATCTTAATCTTTGACACTGATACACTTTTATAATTGATGCTGACTGTGTTTTGCTATTTGCAGGTGCGCAGAGGGTTTATTGGAGTTTTTTCTCAGAAAACCGATAATCATAACTTATTGATTCTCTAAAAACATTTAATTATCCCTTTGAAACACTTTAATATGTATCAAAGGCTGCAAGGATCGTCATCCTTGGCCAATAACAATGAACAAATCTATGGGAGGATTTAAATTTAACTTCATCTAAACCTGTTAAAAAAACACATAAACATTATTTAAATCCTGTGAATTCATGGTTTAAACTACTTAGGAGGGTTGGTGGAAGCGCTTCAGAGTGATGTGGAGGAAAAAAGTGGATGCAACGGAAAAAGGAGGTAAAACTCGGCAGAGCAGCTAACCAGGTGTAAATGGGAGTTTGGGCATGATATTGAATAAAGGCCGTCAGATTAGATCAAATAACGGAGATCTATGGTTGAGATCATTCAATGAGGTCGTTTGGAGGAATGATGGAGGGAAAACGAATTGGTGGTAAGGTTAAATCGGGACTGTCCGATCTCATAGATCGATGACCAGGATCTAATCTAGAGGTACATTGCAAAGGGAGGAGTGGTATAACAAAAAACTGACAACGATTTTCACGCAGCTCTGAGGCGGTTTTAGATTTTGGTCAAAAATATGTGATATAGGTCTACGCTCGACACGTGGATTTCTAAAACCACCCATATCGTGTAAAAGTTGCGCACCATGGGAAGGGATCAAAATTGATGCATTTTTTATTCTAGGCCATTGGATTGGATGATCCAGATCTAACGGTGCAGGGTGAGCGCGATAGATGAAAAGATCCGGGGTAAAGGGTACGTGGGGTCTAGGTGACATCAGAAAAAATTGGCGCGTAGTGGAGGGTGAAATAGGCTATCCGATCATTAAATTCCTTTGATAAATGGTTATAATTGAAAAAGGAGCGGAAATGAAAGGAAATGGAAAAGGCGGAAAAATGGGTCCTAATGACCTTAGATCTTCGAAGATCAACGGTCAGGATTCACTTTTAAAACCTTCTGTCAGGAAACACAAATATACAGGAATGGTAAGGTTTCAAAGGAAATTGGGGGAGAAACGAGGGGAGAAAGGAGCCCATCTTTTATATAAGAGCAGAAGGAAGGATGAATGTGGGCCTTCAGATCTGGAGGATCGACGGCTGAGATTAGACGATGGAGGACAAAGAGAAGGGTGGGGTTAAAATAGTGGAAGCATTGTGAGCTGTTGGATCTAAGAATGATCAACGGTGAAGATTTGATCACAAGATCACATCGGCGGAGGACAAAGGGTAAAGAAACAATGAAATGTGTTGATGCGATTGAGTGCTGATGATTAGATCTAGGAGAGATCAATAGCTAGGATTAAATCGGCGGGTGCAATGATGAAAGGTTTAGGATGGAGTGCGATTAAATTTGAGCCATTGGTTCTTGTGGATTCAATGGTTGGGATTAAATTGCAGGATCAGTATCGAAAGAGTCAAAAAGACAAAGTGGAAAGGGAAATTTTCAATGTGATTATGTATTGACCGTTAGATCAGAAATATGATCGATGGCTGAGGTTCGATCGCATCAGAATTTTGAAAGACACAAATAAAGGGAGGACCCATGCAGATTTGCAATGCGATGAGCTGATGGCCGTTGATTGGTTTGGATCGATGGTTGATATTCGTTGAAACTTTGAACCATCAGGTTTATGAAATAATAAAGGAAAATTAGGTTTTACAAAAAATAAAAATGAAAATAGGGTCTGGGAAAGAGTTTTTTAGAATTTTAGTGCCCGATTTCAGGGTTTATTAGGTCGTATGAAACGAACGAAGAGATCGGGGTTTTTTAAAAGAAAAGGCTTATCGCAATCGGAGTTTCCAAAGTAAAAGGTAAATAAGGAAAATAGAGAACCCTGATTGTGATTACGCGATGGGGGTTAACTCCAGGTTATAGTCCAGGTCTCATGCAGGGAAAAGGAGTTGTGGCTAAAGCCAAAGGGGCTTAAAGCCTTAATGCAAAAATACTATTTTTTACGATTTTTAAAGGATTTTCAGAGGATTTTGGAGGTTTCGATAAGAGTAAAAAAGGGGTTTTAAACCTTATAAGGGGATTTTACAAGGCTTTAAATGGAAATTCGAAGGAATGAGAGGCAAATGAAAGGGTTTATAGATGAAGTGAGGAAGGAAAATGGAGAAGTGAAAATGAGGGAAAATGAGGCCTTTTAAGCAGTTTTCTCTTGGTAAAACAGTACGTACTTTAGGACTATGAGGGAAACAATAGTGAAGATTAACTCAAGGATAGTTATCTTCATAAAAACTTCAAAGATGATATATTTTCAAAGGGGAATTATCTCTTGAAGTTTTGAAGAACAAAATTAGCCACTTCTTGGTATAACAGAACTTATCAGTGGCTAACAATGGCTCCACTTGGGGAAGACAACTGGTTCTTTAGGTGTCTAGAACCTCAGTTGCAAATCTCTGGCTTTCTTTAAACCAGTGCTTTAATCCATTGGGCATCAACCTTTCTTTTTGATAATCTCTGCGGAAATTTGAAACAATGAAATTCTATCAAAAAAACATGTCTACCTACCCATTCCTAATGATCATAACATTTTTTCTTCTTTCAGAGTGCATTTATACTAGCAAACTCTCTTAAACAACATTTTATTATTTGGAAAATAGGAAACTAATCTAAGTCTAATCTTGTTTCTCCATGAAATCAGTTTAAACAGTTGAGTTCATAAGCTTCTCTACCTAACTACTATCTATCATGATTAGACTGTTTGACAGACTTTATTCTCTAAATTCAAAAACAGAAATTTAAAAGAAGACAATTTGATATTGAACAGTCTAACTTGTTGCTGATCTATGGCATAAAAACAAGTTGCACATAGAGTAAAATTTGCAGAAAATTTAAAACAAAATGAGAAGGCTTAAGATCTGAAAATTAAAAACATCCTTCATTATCTCTTCAGCACTAATTTTGAATTTGTTTGAGCTATTTTTCTCTCTTTCTGGTTCCAATTTTGAGCTTGTATGAACCATCTTTCTTCTAACCTAATCTACCTTACTGATAAGCCAATATTACGTTGTTTTTCTGATCTAATTCACTAACCTATCAGCAGTAAATTGAAAAGCTAATTAGTCATGATTAGGTTGTATGACAAACTAGAAGTGTGTTTTTTAGGAGTGGCATTTGAGCTTGCACACTTTCAGACTTTATCTCTCTTTTTTTGTATGGGGCTGTTCCTTTCTTGTTTTACAATCTGCCCTCTTTTCTCTTTTCTATTGTTTTTGGATTTTTATTTTTCTAACTTTGAATTCAATGTTCAAACAATGATATTTACAATGAAAAACAAAATGCTTTGAGACTCATGATTCATGGCAGAAGTAATGCTTTAGCATCCTGCCATTGACAGGACCTCCATATAAATCTTCTCCATTCAATTCTTTCAGGAAAAATGCATTGTGACCCCTCTCAGCATGAATAATATAGGCTCCTTTCCATGAGTTCTCAAACTTGCCATGTTTTCCCTTCTCTTCCCTTCTTGAATCCCACTTAAGAACAACATTTCCAGCTTGGAAATTGTTTGCCTTAGTCCTCTTGTCAAATAGCTTCTTGATATTTTCTTGGACTAACTATGTTCTCTCATAGACTTCTTCTCTAGTCTTCTGTAAATGAATTGTTTGGTTGATTATTCTCTGCATATCATTTTCTTCAATTTTCACTTCTTGAAGGAGCTTCATGACTGGAACTCCTAATGATGTTGGGAAGACTGCATCCATGCCATAGGCCAGCTGATAGGGGGACATGTTTATTGACTTCTTTGTAGTTAATCTATCAGCCCATAAGGCATGAACCAACTTACTGTGCCAAGATTTTTTTATTTTTGCTCCAATAGCTTTTGATGATGTTAATAAGGCTCTTATTGGAGGATACACCTAATCCATTTCCTTGGGGATAGTAGGCAGTTGATTGGCCCAAGGTAATGTGGTATTTGTAACATAAATCAACCATTCTTTTAGATTTAAAGGCAACAACATTATCTGTTATGATTTTTCTAGGACAACCAAATCTGGATAGGATATTTGTTTCAAGGAACTTGATAATGACAGAGTCAGTAGCATTCCTAGAGGGTATAGTTTCTATCCAATTGGTAAAGTAGTCAGTGGCAGTGAGGATCCAGTTATGTTGGGCTGATGAAAATGGGGGAATTTCCCCAATGAATTCCAAGCCCCATTGTTGAAAGGGTGTCTCAACATTGATAGGATGTAAAGGTAAGGGAAGGAGTTTTCTTTTTCCATAAAAAATTTGACACTTATGGCAAGACATGAATAACTTCTAAGTATCTGGGAAAAGGGTGAGCCAATAGCGACTAGATCTAAGGATTTTGTTTGTCGTGGTCTTCTAGTAAAGGTGTCCTCCACATTCTCCTTCATGCAGCTCATGCATTATTTTTCCTACATCATATTGAAGGAAACATTTAAGAAAAATTCCAACAACACTTTTCCACTACAATACCCCATCTAAGATGCAATAACTTAAATCTCTCTGTTTCAAAAATCTAGCTTTAGTTTTAGACAAAGAAGGAGGGGCATTCAAATACAAAAACACATAAATGATGTCAGCATACCAAGGAGAATTCAGAAATTTTTCTTCAATGAAAGGGGCAGTGAATTCTTTTACTTCTTCCAACACATCTACCATGTTCATATCTAGTGCTTGAAAGTTTGACTCACCATGAGTTTTGCTAATCCTTGCCCTTTAACTAGTTTGGTGGGCCTAATTTCTAAGTCATATTCAAGAATAGTTGCAATCCATTTTCCCCTTTTACCATTAGGGTATTGACTTAGAATATCCTTGACAACAATATGTCGAACAAAAACAATTATGTGAGAGTGTAAAATGTAGACTCTAAAGTCCTTTAGTGCTTTCGCTAATGCTAAGGCTTGCTTCTCCATGATGTTATATTTGAGAGGAGCATCTCTTAAGGCCCTACTAAAAAAGGATATTGGTTGTTCTTGCCCCAAGTAATTCTTTTGAAGTAATATCACAACTATTGTATGTTCAGATGCAAAAGAAAAGATATAAAAGTATTTGGTAAAATCTGGACTAATCAAGACTGGTGTTTAAGGGAGAGCTTGTTTAACTTGTTCAAATGATTGTTTAGCTTGTTAAGTCCATTTCACACCTACCTCTTGCTTAAGCATGTTTGTAATGTCTTTTAATAGCTCAACAAGGTTTTGGATAAACCTCCTCAAGAAATTTATCTTCCCAATGAAAGATTGTAATTCCTTGAGGCTTCTTGGATGGCTAATTTTCAATATGCCATCTATCCTTTTAGGGTCTATCTTGATTCCCTCTTCTAAAATTATGTGACCAAGAATTTTACCTTTTTGGAGACCAAAGGGTGTCTTTTTAGGATTCAAATATAAGGCAAATATCCTACACTTCTGAAAAACTTTTCTTAAATGAATCAAGTGTTCCTCATCGGTTTTCGAGAAAACAATTATGTCATCAAGGTAAATGATTATAAAATAGCCAATATCTTCTGAAAAGGCTATTTCAATGGCGCTTTGGAATGTTGCCCCTGCATTCATCAAACCAAATGGCATTTTGACATACATAAAGGTGCCCCAAGGTGTAGTAAAAGTAGTTTTGAGTTGATCACTTGGGAGCACTAACACCTGATTGTAACCTGAGAACCCATCCAATAGTGATATTCTTTTTTACCCAACTACCTTCTGAAGTATATGGTCCATCTTGGGTAAGGGGTAGTTATCTTCAAGGGAGGCTCTATTTAGATTTCTAAAGTCAATGCAGAGCATGATTTCTCCTGTCTTCTTTCTAATAGAAACTAAGTTTGACACCCACTCTAAATATGTAATGGGTAATATAATCCTAGCATCATACATCTTTTAAATTTCTTTCTTAACTAAAGGTAGTAAAACATGGTTTATTCTCCTTATTTTTTGTTTGAAAGGTTTCTGATTTTCCTTAAGAGGAATTTTGTGCTGAATGATGATAGTATCATAGGATTTCGGATCTTTGTATTCCCAAGAAAACACATCTTTATATTCTTTGAAAAACTCTATATATTGCAATTTTATGTGAGCTGGGAGAGTGCTAGATAGTTTAATCATCTTGGCTTCTGCTAGGTTGCCTATGTTATGTTCTTCTACATTTGTTTCCATGGGCTCAATTCCTGGTTCATTGGCTACATCATTCAAATCAAAGAGGTGTTCTAAAGGTGTGAGACCCCTTGGAATGGTATCATTCTTGCATTGTAAAACTTCCAAGTCTTTCTGGTCTACATTGTCAATTAATTCTACTTCAAAAGGATTCTCACATTGATTTATATCAGCAGAATATGTCATTTCTATATCTATGATTTGTTCATTTTCAAAACAGTCTTCTTCATGGATGGATTCTGATGTTGGAATGTTAAAATCATTTTCTGATTTTAGGAAATCATCTATGTGTTTGTCAGAGTAAAATACTTGCCAGTGATCCTCATTATCCAGCACTACAGGTATGTGTTTTACTTTTACACTAATTTGTTCATTTATCTGAGGTATTTGGCAGTTGCTGATATTGAAGGAAAGTTCATTTGCTAGATGATTTTGTGCTCTTGGAATGAAAATGAGTTCATATTTTTCAAAGGTCTTTAATAAGTCAAGGGCAGCATTTCGATATTCTATAAGTCTTGGGTTTTTAGCTGAATATTCTCCTTTGATTTGTCTTATGATGAGTTCAAAATCTCCTAGGATTGATATCTTTTGGGATTCTAATTGTTTAAGCAATTGTAAGCCAGGGAGAATGGCTTCATATTCAGCAAGATTTTTTGTGCATGGGAAATCCAGTTTATATGAAAAACTCTGATTTGTATTTTGAATCCATACACCTACTCCTGCACTTTTTTTATTACAAGATCCATCAAAGTTTATTGTCCAAAGTATATCTGCCCCATTTTCATTTCCTTGTTGATTTTCAATGTTTCGAATTTGATTTGAGGGAAGATTTGATTGTTCTGGTACACTGATTTACTCTTTGTTTTCCTTTTCTTTTTGAGTGATTTCATCTTCATTGTATAAGATAAAGGAATCTAAACTTGATTGAATGGAATAGATTGGAGAGTTGTTTGGTTTATCTATGTTGCTCACCATGTACTTCATGTGGGATTCCCTATATAATATTATGTTTTGGTTAAAAACTAGGATGGTGGCATAAGACATGTCCATTTGAAGGCTTCCCTAAAGTTTGGCTCCCCATGATCTTGATAAAAGCATGCCATACTTTGGGGGAATGTCAGGTACAACTATGCCCATCACTAGAATCTTAGCAGGGATTTGAGACAAGTTAACACATAAATCTTTGATTAAACCCAAGAATTTGACTCTGCTTGAATCAAAGTAATACAAATCCTTATATGGTTTAGTAATTTCTAAGCCTAAGATTTACATTACTACTTTGGCCATAAGATTATGTGAAGCTCCAGAGTCTGACATGGCATTGTGTAAGATTTTCTCATGTATATTCAAACTAACATAGAAGGGAGGGACAACTCCTTCTTGGTATTTTCCTTCAACTTATGGACCAAACAACAACTCAGGCTTTTCATCTGTCAATTTTAAGGTATCAATATTACTTCCTAAGTTCAAAGCTTTGAAAACTTGGTTTTTGTACACTTCTTGGGTTACTAGTTTAGCTAGAGGTATATTAATTTTTATCTTTGCAATCTCTCCCTCAAGGTTGAAAGGAACAACTGATTTGGTCATATTTACATCCGTCTTTTCAATTGAATTCCTTTCAGCAATTTAGATTTGTTGAACTTTGTTTGGACTGGTGATTGGGACAGTTTTATTAGGTCCACTAGCTGAAGTGCTAGGGACGCTTTGGTCAACATTGGGCTAGCTACTTTTCTCTTTGTTTGAATTTGTTTTCTTAGCCTAAATGTTGGGTTTATCTGCTGTTTTCTTGAGCTCATTTTCTGCATTTTTCTTAACATCAGTGTTAGTTTTTTTGTCTTTTGAATTGTCTATGTTCCCTTTGCTCCTATGATCATACTATTTGTGCACCTCCATGATTGCATTTTCAAACCCCAATCTATAATCATCATAATCCTCATAGGTGTTTTCATTTTGATCTGAGGAGAAGAACCTTGTTCTTCTAATCTATTGGTCATTTTCTTTTTTCCTATCTTGATTGTTTTCTCTTCTATAATTCTAGTTTCTATTTATATTTTGGTTGTTTTGAGGTTCTCTTGGTGGCACTCTATCATTCAAGTTGGTCTTTTCAAGCATCTTCTCCATCACTTTCACTAGGTTGTCAATTTTGGCATTAGAAGATGAGGTTGAGGGTGCAATGTCATCTTTATAAGTTCCCCTCTTCTTTGATCTCAACCATTTGTTTTCTCAATTATGTTTGCTTCTACACTCACAGCTCCTTTCTGCATGTCTTTTAGAGTTAAGTAATCTCTCTCCCTTAGTTGATAGGCCATTATAGCATCAAAAATTTCAGGATATCTTACTAAGGCCATGCCTTGGGGAGGTTTCATGTGAGGTGGAAGAGCATTGTAGATACTATTAAACCTGGTGGAGTAATCATGAACACTCTCCCCTTGATTCCTTTTAAGACTACTATACTCTACTAAGATTTGGAGAGGATTCATTTTGATTTCCCATTTTTTTATGAATGTTTGATGCAAAGAAGGGAGATCATTGATGTTGTTAGGAGTTAGGCTTTTAAACCATTTTTTTACTTCTCCTCCTAAACTTTGGGCAAAGATTCTCATTTTAATAGTATCATCATCTATCTCCATGTAATCAAAAGAATCATTCATTTTTTCTACATGTTGTTGAGTAGTAGTAGGTTCATTTGTAGTGAAATGATAAATTTTAGATTGACAGTCATTTGGTAACGGAACCAGAGATTGTGGTAACACTAATGGGGCATACCATGTTGCCATGGCTGGAAGGAAAGGTGGATTTACAAAGGGTGGATTTACAAGAGGGAAAGTAGGCCGAAATGGAGTGTTTTGAATAGTGGTAGTATGGATTGGAGACTTGGACCAACAAACTGGTTTTGAGAATATTTATTATGAAAGAGGCTAAAGTTGTGAAGAAGCTGGGAATCAGGAGGAGTAGAAGGTGAGGCTTCTATACTAAAGCTCTATTGAAAATCTGCAATATCAAGATCAGTTTGGTTTAAATCACCTTGAGATCTAGTTCTAATGATCTTCTTTGTGTGATGTAAGTCAAAGTGTAAATCCTCTAAGACAACAAGGTTTTCAAGGACATATTTTGTTCTTAAGAGGCTCCCATCAGTAGCTAATTTTCTAGATTTAGAAGTCTGCCACAAAATTATTTTTGGATTGTAAACTATTGCAGGAGGATTATGTTGGCAATATGATGCAGAGTGTTGTCCTTGATGGCAACCTACTTGATAAAGTTGATGGTAACCTACTTGATGAAGTTGTCCTTGATGGAAATTGACTTGTCCTATTTGTTAATGATGTAAATCTAATGTATCTACAGAGCAATTCAGATGTAATGGAGAAAGGAATTCCTATAAGGGCCAGAGCAATGATGAAAATGGTATGTCACAAAGCATACGCAGTTTGTAAAGGCGAAGTAGCGTATGTATGCGGAAAAGTACGTGCCAAGTAGCGTATGCCTATTTGCGCCCTAAATTTATAAAACCAGGGGAATTTACCATGGTATTGGTACACAGTATTGAGCGTTGGACTATCTATTTGATCTCGTCCAAGAATACCATCAGCGGTTGAGTGGTTTTGACTCATGGTATTGACAAAGGCTAAATCTATATAAGGAGAAGAAGATCATAGTGCAAGTGTGTGCATAGGTCTGGGCTTTAATGAATACTTCACTCTGAAGTATATCTGCATGGAATGGAAACAATTTATTGATTGATCTGAATTAATAATGCACCTATGAAGAAAATGATGAAGAGGGATCTCTAGATCCGAAAATGACTATTCTAGATCTGTTTATGGAATGTTTAGATATGTGATCTGGTGAATCTTTACTAAAGTAAAGGATGAGATCTGAGTTGTTTATCTGATCTGAAGAGCTGCACAGTCCTGAAAAGTTTCAGATATATACGCAAGTTCGTTTCATGAAAAGCACGTGTATACATGGATCCTCTTGAAGAAAAGTGCGTATGGAAGTTAGGGTTTCTGAAGAATAAATTGCACTGAAGTATATGCAGGTTTGTCTCTATGAAAGCGCGTATGTACATAGGTTTAGTGAAGTAAAATCGCGTATGGAATCTAGGGTTTGCTAAAGTATGTGGAATGAATTGTCTGATATGTTTTGTTGTCTTACTACTATCTATCAATGATGTATTCATATAGATTTGGGTTGTATGAATGTTGATTATGCTATTGATTAAAGATCAAGTTGTTGGTTGATTGGTTGATGATTCAATGAATGAATTGATGGGGTTATAAGTTTTAGTTTGATGAATGTTGAGCTTAAATGTGTGGAGTGGGTCCAGTTTGAAAATCTGATGAAAAGTGGCCTACAAGGTATGTTGTATGGAAGCTGATGGATCCAATATGAAAATTGATGAAACGTGGCCCGCAGTGGTGCTGAGGGTCGAAGCCTTCAGTGAGGGGGTTGTAGCTCCCTTCTAGTGGTAGCTAGTAAATGAGAGCAGGGGGTAGTAGCTCCCTTCCACGAGAGACTGGTAAACGAGAGCAGGGGGTTGTAGCTCCCTTCCAGGAGAGGCTGGTAAACAAGAGAAGGTTGTAGCCTTCTGCAGGTGGGTGCCTGCGTGCTGGTATGAGTCTGCACCAGTACATGGTTCTAAGAAGTTTTCTTTATAATAAATATTGAAGACAGAGATGACGACAACGGCGGTTTTCTCCCAAATTGGGTTTCCACCTTAAATCCTGGTGTTCATGTGTGTTGCTTATGTGTGATTATTTATTCTATTCTTACTGCACATGTTTACTGCTTACTAAACATCTAATGAATGAATGATGTAATGATCTAAGTAAAGAATTATCTGCATAATGAGATCTCTGGTAATATGCAAGTTTTCTTAAGGATATCCGTGTGTATATGCGAGTTGGGTTCAGTAAAGTAGTGTATGGGTTTTAGAGAAAGGAAAAGTAAAAAGTTTTCAGTCAGATCTAAATACTGATTCACCCCCCCCCCCTCTCAGTATTTTTCCCAATAGATTAGGGTCTGGATAAGATCTAGTGTTGATCTTATGTGAAGCTAGACTGCTTTTCAAAAATGAGAGAGGTTGAAGATTTTAGGGACTGTTTTTGAAAATTTTTCCTCTCACAACGTCTTATCTAGTATTGGACTAGGCTTCTAAACTTCCTCAAGGCTGGTTAACACAGTCCTAAGTAAATCTGGAGACCTAGATGAGTAATAAGCCTACTGGGGCCAATGGAGTCGCCAGGTGGAAACTCTTTAGCTTCTATGAAGGTAAAATATTGGATGGTTCCACCACCATGTTTATTATGAAGCCAATCTGAGCTATTTTTTAGGATTTTTCTGAGTTTCTATGCTTTTGAGAGTGTCCTTTGTCTGATCTTACCACTTAGCTAAGGTGTTCAAGCAAACAGAGTCTACTCTTATGGTTTAGCTAGCTAATTCCTTCAATGTTTGATAAGGTTCTATGAGAATCCTAAGGGTTACTTAGTTTGTCACTGATTCAAATAAGTCCTATCATAATTACCATTATGCTTGGTAGTGATTGAAGAAAGCTAATTATATTGTACTGTACAATGAGTGTTTTGTTTTAAGGAGTTTACTCAGAGTCCCACCGTGATCGCCATTATGTTGGGATCCTGTGTTTTGATAGATTGGAAAATCAAAAGACAAGGCAACATCAGAACCAATCTTTAGAGTTCCAGGATCTAGTCCTCCTGTTATCAAAGAGGGATCTCTAAAATTTACTTATTTTGCAAAGGTTTATCTTGTTTTCTTTTAGTATTGGTTTTAGACTAGTTATTAAGTGCAAGTGTTTGTTTGTTTGTTTGGTTGAATGACATAGGAGAACATGAAAGGTCTAGGAAAGATAGCTAGAAAGGTGAAATGTTATATTAATTGGGCAATGAAGTCAAGAAGGGGTTTATGACAAACTCATCAATGGATATGGGATATCAGAGGGAAAATATAACTTGGCAATAGGATCCTTTGGTTTTGTGAATGAGATGGACATCAATGATTTGGAAAGAGAAATTGAATTCTCAACAAACGGAACTTGAAAACATAACTTGAATAATAAAGAGGTATTTGATAGACAGGGCTAACCATGGATTCTACAAACCACCCTTTAAGCAAATAATGACTTCAAGACAACTTTCAAAATGAAATCTAATATTTGGGAGCACATCCTATTTCCTCAAAGATTTTGTTTCAAATGACTTAGAAAACATAAAAGATTCACTGATAATTGTTGTCATAGAAGAGGGAACACCTAAAAACATCTATGATCACAACTATAAAGACTTTTAAAACAATTCTTCCAGCAAGGACAAAGGGCATGATCAAAAAATACCTCCTTGGCTAACTATAAACAATGGTGCTTCAAAGGGAGACTTCAAAAACAGTTTTCAAGTGGCAGCAAACAAGCAGGGAAAACCATAAATCATGCTGAAACCAACTATTTGAATTATTAGGGAAATAAACAAGCATGAGGACTAAAAAGAGATATTAAAGTCTCTAATAAACCTAAATAGAAGAAAACATAAAACAGTGAAGGATGAACAAGTCTAAGGTGCTTCTAGGAGTCATTTCTTAGCCTAATATTTTCATCCTACTGTAGTGAGCATTTATGGAACAAAATAAAAATAGGAGAAAACATAAAAAAATTCAGAATACTTCACCAACAGCCGAGCTCATGGATCCAATGATAGAGCCTTCTCAAGAACAAGCATGTTTCAACATCATCAAGCTTCCAAGACTTGAATTTCTATTGGCGAGAAGTCAGGTCGGACAAGACCCAGGTTCAAGAGTTGTGGCCAAAAAAGGGGTCTGGTGTAGTCTAGGAACATGTTGGCATTTTCACCCTGCTCCGGAGAGCAGTGCGTCTCACCCGAGGCGTGCCGCAACCACATGCAGAAGGGGATGAGATCAATGGCAAGGAACAAACCCGCAACTCATGAAGGACAGTGCATCGATTACATATACAGAGTTATATATGCAAGATCACTTAATAAGCATTCATACATTTGCAAATAAACTTTTAAACCAGCATAAACACATTACAAGCACATAAACATCTTATTGAGACAACAACCTTTCATTGTATTAATCTCTTGGCCAAACACATGATTACATGGCATTCTCACTGCTAGCTTACAAATCTGATACAGATGGATTCTGGAACAGAAAGGTAGAATAGAGAAGATGAGGAACCCTAGGAAGGTCATGCATGATTCTTCCACAGTCGCTCTGTGTGCCTTTTCCTGTCTCTAGCCTCGCAACCTCTTCAGCCTTTTCTTTCTCAGCTGGGTGACTGTTATTTATTCACCCGCTCTCGTGACTATCAGTTCCTCTGTGTCTTTACTTCAGCTTCTCCCGGCTTCTCTCCTGTTATCTGCGTGTTCCACTTTCTATCTTCTTCTATGTGTTTCCTTCATCTGTACTTGTCCCTGTTCTATCTCCAGCTATCGCATGCTTTCGCGCCACCTTG
Source organism: Pinus albicaulis (assembly GCA_034641835.2). Taxonomy (NCBI): domain Eukaryota; kingdom Viridiplantae; phylum Streptophyta; class Pinopsida; order Pinales; family Pinaceae; genus Pinus; species Pinus albicaulis. The sequence goes on along the minus strand of CM076577.1, from coordinate 917,341,316 downwards.
ATAGCTCCGCGACTCTTGGTAGTTGCGGTGCGGTCGCGGTTGCCATGTGTCTTCATGCCGCAACTCAAAAAGGTCAAAATTCAAAATGTCTTAGCTAAGATTTCAAAAACTAATAAAAAATAAGGGCCCCAATAGGCCTCGACCACAATTCCTTGACTCGTCCTCGAGTCAATCACAAATAACAGTCTCCACTTCCATTTCCCCGCTGGCTCCCGTGCTCTGTTCTGTTGTGCCTTCACCCTGCACCCTTTCCTGCTGTGCTCCGCCAAGTGGTTGTTCAAACAAGGGCCCCAACTCCGGGACCCTGCGGAGCGCTGTATCTCTAAGCCCGGTGAAGTCTACCACCGCTTGCTGCCATTCCTGCATAAGCAAGTCGGCTTCTTCAGAGATCCTGGTGGCGGCGGCCTCCTCTATAGTCATCGGGACAGCCCCAAACAACGTGGCAAGCTGGGCCTCAGCCTTGGCATCCAGCTGTTGTATGGATTCGGCACGGGCTCGAATGGGCGGACGGATTTCCCGAATGACTTGTTTGGCCGCTGCTGAGTCGGCCCCAGTCTGTTGCATTTGAATTTCAAGCTCGTTCGCCTGGGCATAGAGCTGATCTAACCGTGTTGGGTCCACAGTCTCCTGAATTTCACGGGAAATTTGTTGCAGCTGGGCAGAGATAGGCTGCGTCTTGACAGTGAGAGCGAGTGAGCACTCCTGCAGACTACGCAGAAGGGCGTAAGCCTCGCCCGCAGTGGAATGGAGAGTCACCTGCATACTAACTGCCTGATTCTGCTTGGCAGTCACCTGTTCTGAGTGGACAATCTGTGGATCTGGAAGGGTAGGCCGTGCAGCTAACGCCGCTTGGAGTTCCTGGTTCTCTCTGCATAGACCAGTGAAAGCAGTCCGAAGGTGGTGAGCCTGGGCTGCTACACTTTCCTCCGCTACATTGTCCAGAAGTGGGGCATGATGAGCCCTTGCAGTGGGCCATAAGTCGGAGAACACCTGAGCAGTAATGGTGACCTGCCCCTGTAGGTAGGTCTTCTCCCTGGTCAGCTGATTGTGCTGTTCAGTAAGTGCTGTGATCTGGTTGTGCTGCTTGGTACACCGCTGCTCCAGCTCTGAGTGAATCTGTTCGGTGTTTAGGGCCGCCCGCTAAATGAGTAGGTACAGTTGTCCTGTACCCCATGGTTCTGCATTGGTCGTGCTGGGAGCGCCCTGCTTCGGCATCCGTTCCTGCGAAGTTTGGCCACTGGCCACTGATCGGTTTGAGGTCTCATGAGGATGGATCGGCGTCTGCTGCTGCATTGAGGTGGCCATATCGGGCTCCGGCCGATCTTGCTGTGTGGTCTGGTCTGGGGGAGGGTCAGCCGAATCAGCCCCAACATTTGTCAACCGGGTAGATATAGTAGAGGCAGGATCCTCGGGTGTGGCCACGGGGTCAACCGGCGGTACTATGGCTTCAGTACTGGAGGTGACTTCCACCCCGTGGTCACCTCCGAAAAGTTCCCGGATGAGAGGATCTGATACATTGGCCGATGAGTTAGATGGATTGGAGGAGGTGGCAGGTGGATGGCCGGTGGAGGGAGCGGTGGATGGGGTGAAAGAGGTATGGGGGAGACGAATGTTGAGGAACTCTGACGGATCGATCAGGGGTTCCTCTGGAATCAACGTTCCTGGGAGTGGAGTGGATGGTGGATCATCGTCGGTAAGATCCATCACTGGATCTGTGACAGCAATTCGGGCCCTCTTGGATGGAGGGGGGTCTGATGGATCAGGTTCTGGGCCCGGTTCGCCCATCGGTGTGATGATAGGGGTGGTAGAGGTGAATATGTTGGTGGGGATGGGAAAAGTGAGAGGGGCAGTATGGGAGGGAGCAAGAGACCGACCGAGTTGAAATTCGAAATGAGAGAAATAAAGGGGCACCACTTGAAACAACTTGGGTTACCACGTTAAGACTTTGTACCTGGGCATTGAACTGTTGTACGACAGGGATCAGTGATTCAGGAAATTCCTGTGCGGTCCCTGCTACATTCTGTGGAGGTCCCACCACAACCTGTGAGGACCCCGCTGCGTCGGTCGCGGCAGGCCACTGCGCCTGCATCATCCGCTCAAAGTTATATCGGGGGATCCCGTCGCAGATGTGCTTGGTGACCCCCGGCCACGCAGAGACCTCACGGTGGAAGGTATCATCATTCAACTGGAATCTGAGGGGCACCATGTGGAAGGTGGCTTCCGGCACACAAGTTGGGCGGAGGTAAGTGTGCCTGTGGCTTACCCTGAACCATACCTGCTCACTATACTCATCCAACAGGTGCTTGGGCACCCATTGCTGGTTAGCCACCACGTCTGTCATTAACCCGTACCACTCCCGAAACGCTACCGCGTTCACCTATTTGGTGCTGGGGTCCGAGGACACCTACCAGGGGGTGTATTTCATCGCGAGAGGCTGGCTCGCGGTAGTCTCTACCGGTATACAGACAAGAGGAAGGTGCCATTTCCACATGGCGAAAGCTAAAATCAAGTAACCGTAAATGAAACTGGTGGTGCACTTGTAGTTCTCTTCGCAGGCCGCGAAGAGTTCTTTCAGCACAAAAGAGCACCAATTCAGCCTGACGCCCTGGATACAGTGCTCCCCAATGGAGATTGTATCCAGGGTGCACTCTCCCTTAGTATAGTGCCGCATCGTCTTGCTAGCAATGAGGTAGCAAGCGAACCTAATTTCTATATTATTAATCAAATCAATTTTGGCACCTTTGCCCCCCCGGTGGGTGCCATACTTGGTGTACAGGTCTGTGTCACCCGAATTTCGGGCGCGCTTGGAGGATGTCTGGCCAGCAGCGGAGACATCCGCGCCATTCTGAGATAGCCCTGTAAGCCGATGAATGTCTTCGGTATGAATTGGGATTTCCTCATTGAGCCACAGGGACCTGTTCTGTATTCGACTGAGGAGGAACCGGGTGCATTGCAGGGCCAGTCCCGTAGTTCCAGAAATCGAAAGAGTCCTCAAATTCATCAAGGACGACTGTTGGAGGCCCCTGAATTCTGGTCGTATTTGGCTGTTGGAGCTACTGCCTGGCGTGTAGTGATGCTCCATGTAGGTCTGCCAATGGAGGTGGGGAAATTCAACTGGGTCGGACAGGTTGGCGTCCATCATCACTGCACTATCATACTTGCCAACCAACAACTCTGTTTGGTGGATTCGGCTGTCTAACACTAGTTCAGAAACGGATAAGGGAGCCTTCGGCATCTTGGCGCGGCACTGGTAAAATTGGAGAATTCTTCTGGAGTTTCCTTCTGGGTGCGGTGCACGTTGAGGCTGCAACTGTTCTGGAGTCACTACAATTGCCAAATTGAACTGGTCCGTCATTCTCGTGCTATTGGTCTCCCTGCAAGTTATGGCATTCCCTGGCACGAGCGGAGTTGATGAGACTCCATAACGAAAAATTAATTCTTGCTATGTTTCTTGCCTGCGATAATCATGCGATCAATCGCATGCCTGTGTGTAATCTGACAGTTGCTGACGGCGTCATGGGGAGATGGGCGGATGCGACGGCTGAGGGAACTGCGGGTGATGGCAAATGATTACAGTACGATTACTGTCTACTTATGGTAATTTATGATGCAAATCTGAGCGATCCTACGGACTGACAAAAGGGCTGATGGAAATGACCTGGACTGACACTGGCACGGGGAGGGATCCTACAAGGACGACATGCTGTACTGGCGCCATGACACACTGGACTGGTCTGCCCTGACCACAGTCGGTTGCGGTGATGTACCCGCAACTGACCGGTTATTTGACAGATTACCTATGAACGGAAAAGTCTCCCTATGCTCATCCTGGTTGTGGGAGAGTTATTCGGCTAAGCTACTCTACGGGTTCTCTCGGTTGTGAGAGTTATTGATGAGAAGTGAAAGGTACCTACTCCTGGTAGGGTTTTAGGCGTGCGCCATTCACCCACCCAGGGAGAACTGTACCGTCCAGCTGTGCCAACCGAACGGCTCCTGAGTCGCGGAATTCGATGACAAAGTAGGGTCCCAACCAGTGCATCTAGAGCTTGCCTGGAAACTTCTGGAACCGGCTATCATATAAGAGAACTTTGCCACCAACTTGGAAGGCTTTGGTTTTGATGTGGCGGTCATGCCACGCTTTCTGCCTGGCCTTCTGAACCTTCTGGTGGAATTCTGCCAGGAATTGGACCTCGTCCAGCTCCTATAGCTCCTGGAGGCATTCCCGGAGTGACTCCTCTTCTGAGAACTGGAGAGACGTTGCGACCAAAAGACTGGGTACAGTGAACTCGGCGGGAATCACAGCTTCCCAGCCATACACCAGCTAGAATGGTGTCTGGTTGGTCAAACGTTTCACCGTGGTCCGGTAGGCCAACAATGCTGCTGGGAGATGCTCGTCCCAATCGTCGCGCTGAGCATTGCAAATTTTAGTCAAGCCCTTTTCAAGAATCTTGTTGAATGCTTCCATAGTACCATTGGCCTATGGGTGGTATGGGCTACTTTTATGATGCTGAATCATAAATTTGTCCAGTAGTGACTTGACCGTGGCATTAATGAAATGCGTACCCTGATCGTTGGTCAAGCTCTGTGGGCAGCCAAAGCGGCTGATGATGTGTTCAAAGATGAACCGGGCAGTGGTCTCTGCCGAGCAGTCACGTATCGCTACTGCCTTAGCCCACCGAGTGAGGTAATCCGTGGCGGTAATGATGTACCGGGCCTTGGAGTGTCGAGCGACTGGTGCGATGGGACCTACGAAATCAACAGCCCATTTTTCAAATGGCCGCAACACATGCACTGGGTGTAGCAGAAGCTCGTACCGGTGCGAAGGCCTTCCCGTCCGCTGGCAAACATCGCAACGCTTCACATAGGCCTTACAGTCAGCATGCACTATCGGCCACCACAGCCTAGCTTGGAGCACCTTCCTTGCGGTGGATTTCACACCCACATGCCCTCCCGCAACACCACTATGACATTCCCACATCACCGCTTCCCGTTCGTGATCAAGAATGCACCTGCACAACCCAGACAACCAGGTGGCATTTCTGGAGTGGGGTGTGATTCTGAGGGCATTGCCCCATGGTTAGATAAGTGGCAATGTCAGCCAGGTAATCTGGTATGGCTTCTACTCGGAAGAGGTCGGCATCCAGCAGCTAATCGTCCAACGAGCCTTCATTCTCTCCCATCTCCAACCTGGATAAATGATTGGGACCAACATTCAACCTGCCGGTCTTGAAAATCACCTCAAACATGAATTCCTGGAAGAGTAGAAGCCAGCGACAGATCCGTCCTTCCAACACAGGCTTATTTACCAGATACTTCAATGCAGAATGGTTCATGAAAAATGTGAATTTTACGCCCAGAAGATAGTGGTGGAACTTCTGGATGGAGTACACCATCGCCAACGCCTCCCACTCGGTCGTGGTGTAATTCTTCTCTGCATTCGATAACCGGCGGCTGGCGAAGTATACGGGGTGGTCAACTGTCGTCTCCCTGGGTTGCGCCAATATAGCTCCAAGTGCAATACCGGACGCGTCGATATGCACATGGAACTGCTTATCCCAGTCAGGATGCACAAGTATGGGTGCCATCACCAAATTCTCCTTCAATGTGTCAAGTGCCTTCCTACACTCTGCCGTCCACTGGAACACTTCTGACTTCCGCAACAGTTTCTCCAAAGGGGCCGTAATCTTTGCATAGTTGCGAATAAACCGCCTATAATATCCTGTGTGCTCGAGCAGTGCCCGCAACTGCTTCACAGTCTCGGGGGCCTCCATGTGGACGATGACTGCGACCTTGGCAGGATCCACGCAGACCCCTTGCTTGCACACCACGTGGCCCAAGAGTGTGCCGAATGGAACTGAAAAAATACATTTCTTCAAGTTCAAGGAAATCTGCAGCTGACGACACCGGTCAAACATAATACGCAACAGGGAGGCGTGCTTCTTCAACAGGCTATAGACGGTCCAGTCGTCCATGTAGACCTCCAGAAACTTGTGAATGTAATCCCGAAAAGCAGCAATGACGATCCTAAAAAACACAGCCGGTGCGTTCTTCAGACCAAATGGCATAACGTGGTATGTGAATGATCCCCACTCAGTGGTGAATGTCGTCTTTGCCTTGTCTTCCTCCGCGATGCGCACCTGATGATAACCTGAGAACCCATCAGTGAAGGAATAAGCTTCATTTCCCGCAATATGGTCTAGGACTTCATTGCTGAAAGGAGTGGGAAACGGGTCGTGGATGCAGGCATTGTTCAGGCTCCAGTAATCTACACAGACACGGATCTCCGCTTTGTCCTTCTTGTTCTGGATGACAATGGGACTCACCCACTTTGCTTCTTCTACTGGAAAGATGAGACCTGCAGCCAACATCTTTTCAATCTCCATCTTGACCTTTTCCTTGATACGTGGGTTCAACCGGTAGGGTCGGTGCTTCACCGGCCTGGCCCCCGGCTTCAACGTGATGCACATTTCGCCCAGATCGTCGTTGATCCCCTTCAGGTCCGCAACCGAAGACGGGAACAAATCTTCGTATTCCCGGAGGAGGCTGAAAATTTCTTTTGTTGTTTCCTCGTCCCAGTAATCTCCTACCGTTGAGATCTTTGGTTTCTCGTCTGTTCCAATGTTCAACTTCTTTATCTTTAGTGGCTGTAAATGGACTCCTTCAGTCGTTGACTCTTCACCGATGCTCCGCTCACCTTCCTTTTCGTCAAAATAGAGATGCCTGAGGTCCTCCAGACTATCGTCATCCGGATCACTGTCAATCCGGTGGCAAACCAACTCGCGCCTGACCTCAGGTCGTAACACAACCGGGCCCCCGTCGGGCTCGGGATGGCGGAAGAACAAGACCTCCTTGACTGCCTGTAGGGCCTGAGACTCCTGCGCCGTCTCCCCTTCGAACAAGAAGCACCGAACGAACTTGTTCGCGACTGCCTGCCAAGAGCAAATTCCCCGTTTCCACTCTTCCTCCAGGTACCAGGCCTGGGGAATTGTACCCAGGGATTGGATAAACCTGTGGACCCATAGCTCCTCAGGGTACCCGTTGCTACGCCACTTTTCCTCACAGGTCCGAAAATGGTGTCGCAGGTCAGAATTTCCCTGATACTTAAGCGTACTGCAAGGTCCTTCGTCCTCTTTAAAGCTTGCCTGCAGAGCATCCGCCACGCACTCCCATCGCAACAGAGTGTTGCGGTGATTTTTCCACCACCGTGCCGACGTTGACTGCAAGGCCACATCCAAAAGTGGCATCCGGCTTTTAGCTGCGACCATGTCTTCCACCTTGGTAATAAAAGTATTGACTGCCCGCATGTTCGACAAGGTGGGATATCCGCGGATCTCAGTCCCTACCCATTGGACTTGGGCAATGGAGGCACATCTCCGCGTGGTGGTCTCATACCCCCCTTGCTGCCAGTCTTCCCAAGCGAGTTCGGATCCGAGCTCCGAGCTCTGCACACTCCGCCAACTGACAGAGCCAGTCGCGGTCGGGTTAATATAATCGTCCCGCTTTCCTGCGGTCATCTGATAAAGGTGGTCCATCATCTGAGCATCCTCCCGATTGTCCACTGTTTCCGTATATCGCGGGCCTTGATACGGGTCGAGGGGCTGGGTGACCCGTACCTCCCCATCCTCAAAGATCATCAGCTCCTTTTTAAGGTCGATGATGGCGTAATTCTCAAAAGCCCAATCAATGCCGAGTAAGGCGGGATAGGGATCCTTGTCGCCCATGATATCAATAACCTCAAAATCGGTGTATGTCTTCACCCCCGCAACGTCGACCTCGACACCCTCGAGCCAGCCGATTGGCAGAATACAGTACTGGTTCGCCATCCTGAGTTGGATTGGTGAGTAGGCTAGCCGTGGCCTTCCAAGAGCCTCCCATGTCTTCCGTGGCAGAATGTTGACGTCGGACCCTAAGTCCAACATGGTGTCGCTGATTTGGAATCCCGCGACCTGCGTGTTAAGCCGGAATTCTTTGCCTGTTCGTTGCTTGTTCCGCTTGACGCGCTGCACGTATTGAGGGCCAGCGTCCGCCGGATCTCTAAGTTCTGTGCGCCCCTGCAGTGCTCCGTCCAAAGCATGCTTGAGCTGCTGTCGCAGCTCAGCGCTGTCAACAATCCTGAGGAATATCCAGAGCCAATCCTCGACCACAGTACCTGCGACGTTCTGCGCACCAGATTCCGGCAGCATGGGCTCCTCCAAACCTCCCTCGTTCCGCAACTGGGCGAACGCCTCAACTGCCTCCTAGAAATACTTCTTCTGGACTTCGGGCCTGATCAACTTCTTCGGGGATTCCGGCCGAATCACTCGTGCCGGCTCCTTCCCGTGGGCATCCTTTCCAGTCTTCTTTCCGCCCCTCGTCACGATCGCGACGTTCTTCATGTCGGGGGTTGCGGCCCCTTGCGGCTCTGAGTTTATCAGATTCGCTCCCCTCTGCCTCGCCCGTTCTTCCCACTTCTTGATGAGCTCCGGACAGTCTTCTGTAGCGTGGGCGTTGACCCGGCACTGGGAACACCAGGGTCGTCGCGGAAGGGGACATTCTCGAGCCACATGACCCTCCTGGTCACAGTTGTAACATTTTACCGGACCGCGTCCGCCTGTGCGGCCTCCCCGCATGCCTCCGCCTCTTCCCCTCGGAGCCTCGTTCACCCTATAGGAGGGACGATCCAATCGATCCGCAAGTGCGTCGAGCGCCCTGCACTGCTCAGTGTTGTGAGTCGTGGACACGCAAAATTCGTAGTACACATTATTTGGGACCATGTAGTACTTCTGTAATATCGGGAAAATCCAAGGAGGATGCCCCAGCATCCGGCAAATCTCGCTGTACTCTGTGGTGAAGGAACCCGGTTGCGGTGGGAACCCCGCGTAAGTCTGTTGCGGCTGGTATGCTCCCTACGGGTTTATTGCCGCGTTGCCACCAGGCGGTGGACCCCCCTGAATAGTTGTGACCGAGGGTCTTGCCCCCACGTACGTGCAGCGAAGGTTTTCCGGTTGACGTAGCTCGACAATGAAGTAATTACACCAAGCGACCGATTACGTATGGTCTCTTGGTGAAGCTCCTTGAGATTTTCAGTCAGGCGCATCAATATGGTGTTGCAACCCTATCAAAGAAAGGATCTTGCGGAGACCCGTCCCAAATATTCAGGGGGTAGCCAGCCATGGCTAATCTTCATGGCTGGCACTCCAAAAGTCGCATTGTCGATCTTCTCTTGGGTGAGAGGTTAGAGTGTCAAGGGAAGCGGAGAGCGATGGAACAGGTCGGTGGATTGTCGAGGGTAGCTTCTAAGTTTCCCGATCGCGTCCTTGAATCACCGCATCAACTCCCACGTGGTCTCACCTTCCTTCTGCTTAATTTCCCACAGCTCTGACAGGCCCTGCTGGTCTGTCTGGGGAAGCTTGAATTCGCAGAAAAAATCCCGCTTCACGTCTGCAATTACGGGGTTAGGGTGAGCCTCGGACCACTTAATAAACCATCGTAGAGCCCTCTCTCTGAGCATGGTTTGGAATTCTATTAACTTCCCTGCATCTGGCGTCTGGCGAGCCCTCTAGATGGATTCGCACAGGTACCAATGTTGCTCTACATCATCATTGCCCCAGCCAGAGAACTCTAGATACCGGGTGAAAGATCCAGCCATGTGTACTTGTAGAGAATTGACCAGGATAAAGCCTCCAGGTCCTGGTTTCGTAACGGTCCCACTAGGAAAAATACCACTACTAGTAACGCTGTTGTTACCGGACATTACTGACGCTGATGAACTATAGTATGACTGACTCAATGCTTGTAACTGAATAAAAATATTACTTAAAGGTTGATACAGTACCAAGGGAAGGTCAGGATCCTGGCCATGTAGAAGGTGAGAAGTAGGGCTGCCTGGAGGGGTGGGTGTCGTCTGTTCTTGAAACATCCGCTGCATCACGTCATGCCATTCATCATCGGAACTCTCTTCGAGCTGCATCTTTCCATTATCTTCGCTAGTCACTATCTCTCTTTCTCACATCGCTGGGCTCCCATCCACCCACTGTGCTTCCACCGATGTCCCATCTTCTTCCTGGGTATCCAAACCCATAGTTCCTGTCCTCTGAGGCGCCTCCTTCTGATTTTTCCTCTCGATCTCTTTTCTCTTCAAATCTCGCATTACCCTTCTTCGCCACCTATCGGCGATCTGTGCCCGCCGATGCGCACGTCGCTCCCGCAACTTGCATGCGGCTTCAACGTCCATTCCCCGCTCCCCACTTTCACATTCTACACAGCATCGGTCCCCTCAACCCTCCCCCCAGTACGGGAGGTTTACGCTTCCATACTCGGTTTGTGGAATTCAATCAACCCTTCGTCCACCATCAGGGCTTTGATCCATAGCGGAACCTCCTTCAACAGCTTCCCTCTTAGCCCTGAGTGGAAAAAAGCCCCGGCTTTCGAGAAGGATTGATAGCACTCAGCAGCAAACTCCACAGTGTATCCTTCCAACGTGGTCCTTACCCAAAAATCCACCGCGCGGGTTAGTTCAGTGTCTACCCGATGCAGTGCCACCAGATCTTCGTGCGCCCACCTGCGGTTTATCTTCTGCAAGCCTTCTTAGGGCACCATCGCGCGTAACCTCCGCAACCAATTGTAAAGGTCTGTAGGGAACCTTCCCCAGAAATTTTCGTACGTATCACTGGCTAAGTCAGAGAAAATAACAAGCTCCTTGATCGCCGCCTCCTTTTTCCTGGTCAGCTCTGCTTGCTGAGCAATGAACTGATCAAGATGATCATCCCACCATCGCCGTATCGCTCCTTCAAAAATCCTCGATACCATGATCTAGGTCCCCTCAGAACATGCAGGTCCCGCAACGGAACCATTTGTTGGCGAGAAGTCAAGTCTCGCGGACAAGACCCAGGTTCAAGAGTTGTGGCCAACAAAGGGCTCCGGTGTAGTCTAGGAACACGCCGGCATTTTCACCCTACTCCGGAGAGCAGTGCGTCTCACCCGAGGCGTGCCGCAACCACATGCAGAAGGGGATGAGATCAATGGCAAGGAACAAACCCACAATTCATGAAGGAGAGTGCATCGATTACATATACAAAGTTATATAAGCAAGATCACTTAATAAGCATTCAGACATTTGCAAATAAAATTTAAACCAGCATAAACACATTACAAGCACATAAACATCTTATTGAGACAACAACCTTTCATTATATTAATCTCTTGGCCAAACACATGATTACATGGCATTCTCACTGATAGCTTACAAATCTGATATAGATGGATTCTGGAACAGAAAGGTAGAATAGAGAAGATGAGGAACCCTAGGAAGGTCATGCATGATTCTTCTGCAGTCGCTCTGTGCGCCTTTTCTTGTCTCTAGCCTCGCAACCTCTTCAGCCTTTTCTTTCTCAGTCGGGTGACTGTTATTTATTCACCCACTCTCGCGACTATCAGTTCCTCTGTGTCTTTACTTCAGATTCTCCCGGCTTCTCTCCTGTTATCTGCGTGTTGCACTTTCTGTCTTCTGCTACGTGTTTCCTTCATCTGTACTTGTCCCTATTCTATCTCCAGCTATCGCATGCTTCCGCACCACCTTGATAGCTCCGTGACTCTTGGTAGTTGCGGCGCGGTCGTGGTTGCCATGTGTCTTCATGCCGCAACTCAAAAAGGTCAAAATTCAAAATGTCTTAGCTAAGATTTCAAAAACTAATAAAAAACAAGGGCCCCAACAATTTCTTCCTCAACTTCAGACAGACTATGTATTATATCATAGAGTTTCAGTATTACAACTAGTGAACAATCAACCTGTATCTCATCTTCTATAGATGTATTTATGGAAGAAATGAGGAGGTGGAAGAGTTTTAGGATTGAAGTGTAATAAATTCTACACTAAATGCAAATCCTAGCCTTGAAACCCATGCAAGGCATAATGCAGGAGCGCATCGAATTAAAACTCTATTTCATTTACTCTATTTATGCTTTTTAAGGCTTAATGGGTAAAAAAGATTGACTTCAAGGCTCTTCTTATCTTTATAATAACTTCTACTAATAGTTTGGATTTTTTTTTTCTTGTAATAACTGTTCAGCTGTCTCTGCCCTTAATGTTTCGGACTGAGATTTGATCTAGGTATTCCTTTGAGGCAAAAAACTGCAAGGTGGCCATATAGTATCTCGAAAATCAATTCACCCCTTTCATGTGGCTATGAGGTGTCCTTCGACTGATATTTCTCTATAAACATAATGATTTATCTTCGGATCTGGGTTTTAGGCTTGATTAAGCTATAATATTCATCTTTGACACTGATACGCTTTTATAATTGATGCTAACTATGTTTTTCTATTTGCAGGTGCACAAAGGGTTTATTGGAGTTTTTTCTTAGAAAACCAATAATCATGACTTATTAGTTCCCTAAAAAAATTTAACTATCCCTTTGAAACCCTTTAGTATGTATCAAAGGCCACAAGGATCATCATCCTTGGCCAATAACAGTGAAAACATCTTTGGGAGGATTTAACTTTAACTTCATCTAAACCTGGAAAGAAAACACATAAAAATTATTTAAATCCTGTGAATTCATGGTTTAAACTGCTTAGGAGGGTTCATGGAAGTGCTTCAAAGTGATGCAGAGGAAAAAATTTGATGCAACAGAAAAACGAGGAAAAACCCGTCAGAGTATCTAACTAGGTGTAAATGGGAGTTTGGGCACGATATTGAATAAGGGTCGTTGGATTAGATCAAAGAACGGAGATCTACGGTTGATATAATTTAATGAGGTCATTTGGAGGAATGATGGAGGGAAAACGAATTGGTGGTAAGGTTAAATCGAGACCGTCCGTTCTTAGAGATCGATGACCAAGATCTAATCTAGAGTTACCTTGTAGAGGGAGGTGTGGTATAGCGGAAAACTGGCAGCGATTTTCACGCAGCTCTGAGGCGGTTTTAGATTTTCGTCGAAAAAATGCGATATAGGTCTACGCCTGACACGTGGATTTCTAAAACCACCCATATCACGTAAAAGTTGCACACTGTGGGAAGGGCTCAAAATTTATGCGATATGGATTCTAGGCCATTGGATTGGATGATCCAGATCTAACAGTGTGGGTTGAGCACGATAGATGAAAAGCTGCAGGGTAAAGGGTATGTGGGGTCCAGGTGACATTAGCAAAAATTGGCGCACAGTGGAGGGTGAAATAGGCTATTCGATCGTTAAATTCCTTTGATAAATGGTTATAACTGAAAAAGGAGCAGAAATGAAAAGAAATGGAAAAGGCAGAAAAATGGGGCCTGATGACCTTAGATCTTCGAAGATCGACGGACGGGATTCACTTTTAAAACCTTCTATTGTGAAACAAAAATATACATAAATGGTAAAGTTTCAAAGGAAATTGGCGGAGAAACGAGGGGAGAAAGGAGCCCACCTTTTATATAATAGCAGAAGGAAGGATGAATGTGGGCCATCTGATCTAGAGGATCGATGGCCGAGATTAGACGATGGAGGAAAAAGAGAAGGGCGGGGTTAAAACAGCGGAAGCATTGTGAGCCGTTGGATCTAAGAATGATCAAAAACGAAGATTTGATCGTAGGATCACATCGGCAGAGGACAAAGGGTAAAGCAACAATGAAATGTGTCGATGCGATTGAGCGCTGACCATTAGATCTAGGAGAGATCAACGGCTAGGATTAAATCAGTGAGCACGATGATGAAAGGTTTAGGACAGAGTGCGATTAAATCTGAGCCATTCGTTCTTGTGGATTCAGCGGTTGGGATTAAATCACAGGATCGGTATCAAAAGAGGGAAAAGGGAAAAGTGGAAAGGGAAATTTGCAATGTGGTTATGTATTGACCGTCGAATCAAAAAGATGATCGACGGCTGAGGTTTGATCGCATCGAAACTTTGAAAGACACAAAGAAAGGGAGGACCCATGCGGATTTGCGATGCGATGAGCTGATGGGCATTGATCGGTTTGGATCGATGGTTGATATTCATTGAAACTTTGAACTATTTGGTTTATGAAATAACAAAGCAAAGTTGGGTTTTACAAAAATACAAAGGAAAATAGGGTTCAGGAAAGATTTTTTTAAACTTTTAGCATCCGATTGCAGGGCTTATTAGGTCATATGAAACGAACGAAGAGATCGGGGGTTTTTAAAAGAAAAGGATTATCGGAATCAGAGTTTTCAAAGTAAAAGGAAAATAAGGAAAATAGAAAACCTCAATTGCGATTGTGCGATGGGGTTAACTCTGGGTTATAGCTCCGGGTCTCATGCGGGAAAAGGAGCCAGGGCTAAAGCCAAAGGGGCTTAAAGCCTTAATACAAAAGACTTTTTTTTAGGATTTTTGAAGTATTTTCAAAGGATTTTTGAGGTTCTGATAAGAGTAAAAAAGGGGTTTTAAACCTTATAAGGGGATTTTAAAAGGCTTTATATGGAAATTCGAAGGAATGAGAGGCAAATGAAAGGGTTTATATATGAATTGAAGAAGGAAAATGGAGAAATGAAAATGAGGGAAAATGAGGCCTTTTAAGCAGTTTTTTCTTGGTAAAACAATACGTACTTTAGGAATATGAGGGAAACAGTAGTGAAAATTAACTCAAGGATAGTTATCTTCATAAAAAATTCAAAGATCATAGATTTTCAAAAGGGAATTATCTCTTGAAGTTTTGAAGAAAAAAATTAGCCACTTCTTGGTATAACAAAATTTATTAGTGGCTAATATAACTCATTACTCCTGCATGAAGAGTGTCTTTCAGAGGTCAAGACTTAGACCATCACATAGTATTAGAATCTATACCTAGTCCTAATGATAGTGATCTAGTCTCTATATAGACTTTGGCAGACAACTTTTACGATCTTGCTAATCCACCCTTCACCAATCCATTAAGACCTACTTCATTATGGTTGAACCCGAGTAGTTCCACACCATCCTATACTCACGTGACTTTGTCCATCCTTGACCCTATAGTGTATTCTGAGACCTTGTTACCTTCTACATCAGAAGTCTCAGATTCCATGTCAGTGTTGTCACCTCTCCGTGTGGCCATTCTTGCTACTCTGTCCATGCCTCTCACTTCTTCTCGGGGAATTCCACCGATCTCATGCATAGCTCTTACAAATTTCCTAAATTTTTCCTTGCCCAAGCCAAATTCTATGTCGACTATAGTGCCTCAACCTGGTTAGCCGATAGGTCCAGCAATTTTTTCACCAAGATTTTTCCAACCAACCATTCATGTTCCTCAGTTAGGAATAGTTTCTTCTGGAAATATGTGGGGGGGATCATAAATTGTCCCTTGTCAGCCTAGGGTAAATGTAGCTTCCAACATGTCACATACCTAGTATAGTTCTCTCTTTGGAAGGACACCACCTACTAGTACTTTTACTAGAGGGGCTACTTTACTTGAGGGAAACCCCACTACTAGTATTATCTCCCATCCGAGTTATCCCCCTTATGTTCAGTCTCACTGTGTAGAGTGGTCCTTATTTTAGCCCTAGGTACAACCCCATAAGTAGTCATGCTCTTGGGGGTATATTTCTCTCCATAGGTTTCTACCCTAGGGGAAACATCCATTTACCACTTAGGCTGGCCCGCAAAAACCTTTTGTTGGGGCAGACCCTTTTCTACACTGGAAAGTGCATCCATTTAATCCTTATATGGGGGGACTGCAAGGTTGTTTAGGGGCTTCTCCTGGCTATGTCCCTTTTAGTCAAATCCACAATTTGTTTTTATCTTCTCTCAATTTACCAGATTTATCCAAATTGACTAATGACCCCATCCGTCATGACACTAGTGGCCACCCATGCCCACCAAGTTACCGTCATATATTCCCAAGAATGAAGGGAAGCTTGGGGAGAATCCATCCTCTCACATTACCACTTATAATTTATGGTTCTCATACAATTATTTGGTGGATGATTCTATTAAACATTGCTTGTTCCAACGGACGTTAACTTTGGATGTCGAAATTTTTATATTGAGTTCGACACTTCATCCTACAATGAATTTTCCTCACTAGCTCAAACATTTTGACACATTTCTAGTTTCCTACTCTGTATGATCTCGACTCTGACCTTTTATCCAACTTTAAACAATATGATGCCATGTTAATTTCTAATCACTTTCATGAGTGGCATCATCGCAAGAGGTTAGTGAGAACCAAGTTACCTCATGAAATTTTACGTAAATGGTTCATTTGATTTCTTTGACCTCATTTTCCCAAGGATGTGTCTATGTTTTGAGTTGTTACTGAGGAGAAAGACAGTTTAGCTTCCCAACATTTGGATCTTATCTATTCAAATTCGGGTATGTTGTATGAAGTGTTTCTGAATGCCCCTAGCCCTTCTATTCACCCTCCCAGACCTGTTCTTGGCCCACATGCTAATGGCGTGATTGGGTGTGTTTCCGATTTTGTGATCCAACTCGCTTCCAAACTTGAGAAATTTATCGTTACATCTCAAGCCCCACCAAGTGTGTGTGGCTCTACTAAAGCACCCCCTCATGATTAGTTCACCAATGTTCTCACTATGAAGTCCACTCAACCGAAGAACAACCCTCAATCCAGTGGTAAGAAAAATAAAAACAATAAGCGAAACAAAAGAAATAATTAAAATTCTCATGAGTCTCAAATTAATCCTCATATTTATGGAGGGGGCACCAGTGGGCATCACCGAAAAGTCCAGTTTCCCTATAATATTTGTCAAGGCGATCACCTTACTAATAAGTGTCCTTGGATGGATAAATTCCATAGGTTTCCTTCACCCCCGTCTACTCAACAACCTGTTTTTTTTACTCGTCCATTCCCTACCCAACCTCAAAAACATATGGTTTCTCAACCTTCTCAACCTCCTCAAGGGGGAAATGAAGGATCCTTCTCCCATCACCCTCACAGTTCACCCATCTGCTAGGGCTTCTCAACATTACATTATTATTGAATATTTTTCCTAGGCTCCTTGTGCCATGTAGGCCTTGGATGTCTTGCAAAGATATCCTCAGTAGCACAAATCCTTGGTGTCTTCCATCACTGGGGTTGATTTATCTAACTCTAGTCTCAACACTTTCAATGCAGAGAAAATTTCTCCTTGTCTCTCCAATAAAATTGATTTTCAAATTATTTTATGTAGGTTTCAGAAGAATATCCATCACACTCTCATGGATAATGGCTCTCCCACATGTGTTATTTAAATATCTTGTTGGAAGGGTCTTGGCTCTCCAACACTCACTACATCCAACACCACTCTCTAAGCCTTTGACAGTCATAATTTTGTACCAAACATGGCCCATCCCCATTTTTGCATCAAGTTAGGTGTGAAAATTGTATATGTTTATTTAGAAGTCGTTGACGCCTCACTAGGTTACAACCTCCTCCTTAGTCGTTGTTGGTTGTATTCTATGACTACAGTCATCTCATCTATTTTCTGTCTACTTTTCTTTCCTCATGAAAGAAAAATTTTCACCATCGGTCAACTTGAATATTGTGCGCCATTGGCCCAAATTTCCACCACAGGAAATTCTATACCATTTGTGGGAGACCACCTTGGTCAATTTTAGAGTCTTGGCACAATTTTTATTATTATTTCTAATCTTATGGGAGTCTTTCCTCAACTCATTTCACCCACCGCTCCTTCAACTTTTACCACTTCCCACTTCCATATGATCTCTTCACATACCTTAAGAACCCAGATTCTTGATGATCCTTGGGTGGTTCCCACTAAATATGATATTGATCAATATTGAATGTCCATGCAATTAAGTTCAATAGATATTTATTATCATGATATCCAACTCGATTCCTCATCTGATGTGTCTCGTGATGCAATTTCAGTCCCACTTGATGAATTCCTTTTTCCTTCCTGGGTTATTGATTGTCCTTCCTATTGTGACATTCTCGACTTCATGTTACCGTTTCTTGAAGAAATGTGAGAAGTAATTTATATTTCTGACCATCCTTGTGTACCTCTCGATCATCATTCTTATTTTCTCTCCAATGTAGTGGATTTGGATGAGTCTCATCAAATCCTGGCTTCCTCTGGAAATGTCAATCCTTCCCAAAAATTCCAACGGATTTTTTCCATTTATTCATAAAAGAACTTGGCCAAAGTTTCTGCTACCATTCCAATTAATATTTTCTTGAAACCAGGTGTCATGGAAAATATCTTTATTGTGGTTGATTCTACACCCTCATATATTGCCACTTACGTTGCCATTTTAAAATAATTCCAAGATGTTTTCTCATTGTCTTACAATGAAATTCCTAGAATTGATCTATGAATTGTTCACCATGAAATAAATACATATCCTGTTGCTTAAAAAAAAATTGGCCGGTTAACATGCATAAATAATCCTCTATTAAAGATGAAGTCCAAAAACTTCTTGATGCTAGTTTTATCTATCCCATACCTTTAATGAAATGGGTTTCTAGTCTTGTTCGAATTGAGAAAAAACAAGGGACTATTCAATTTTGTGTTTATTACTAACCTGAATCTAGCCTGCCATAATAATTATCCTACACTCTTTATCGACTATATTTTTGATGCCTGTGCTGCTAACACTATCTTTTCCTTCATGGATGGCTTCTTTGGGTATAACTAGATCAAAATTAAACCAGAAGACCAACACATAACTATTTTTATCTATTCGTGGGGTACATTTTCTTATTTTAAGCTACCCTATGGTCTTAAAAATGTTGATTCTACTTTCTAGCAGGCCATGTCCTATGTGTTTCACGATATAAAACACATCATTTATGTATATCTAGATGACCTTACTGCTTGTTATTTGCTCCATGGGAATTGTCCTTCCCACTTCTTAGAGGTATTTCTCCATTGTCATTTTTATAAAATTTGGATTTATCCACACAAATTTGTATTTTTTGTATAGTTTGGAACATTACTAGGATTCATCATTTCTCAAGAACGGATCTGCGTTGATCCTTCCAAGGTTGAGGCGGTTATCAATCTATCTCCTCCTTATACTTCTTTCCAGCTTCAAAAACTTTAAGGAAAATCCAACTTTTTATGATGTTTCATTTCCGGCTATGCTCATATTTCCCATGACTTCATGCATTTGTTGAATAAAGGAGTCCCTTTCATCTGGGACGATCAAGCCCAAATTTCCTTTGACGATCTCATAAAGGCTTTTTGTGGGCACGTTTATTGTGCCCTCCTGAATTCAACTGAGATTTTTGTTATATATCGATGCTTTAGAATATTCCTCAGGCATGGTTCTCATCCAAGAGAATGACATACACAATTAATATCATATATATTATCTTAAAAATGCCTCATCGGTCCTGAGCTCCACTATTATCATGTTGAGAAGTTGGCCCTCACAGCAGTATTTGTTTTGCAACGTTTGAAAGATTACATTTTATCATGAAATACAACAGTAATTGTTAAATCCAACCCCATGAAACACATCCTTAGTCTTCAAATAACAGATGGAAAATACTCCAAGTGGACTGTCATCCTCTAGGAGTTTGATTTGGAGTTCATTATTTCTAAATCCAAAATATCCCTAGCTTTCGTCGAGCTTCTTTCTGAATTTCGTCCAACTGATGAGGAAAACGTGGCCATGGATCCTTTTCCTGACAAATCCTTGTTCCTCACTGGTACATATGATCCCTTGTATGGATTCATCAATATTTATCTCCAAACATAACGTTTTCGGCCTAATTTGTCTCATTATGACCGTCGATGCATACGCCATCAGTCTTGACACTATCTTATTATTGATGATACTCTTTATGATCATGGTGTCGAATATTTTTTATGATGATGTCTTACTCATGTGGAAGCCGAACATGTTTTTATTGACTTCCCCGTTAGGACATGTGGTTGTCATATCTCTGGGCTTGACACTGTTTAGAAAAAATTTCACTTCGGGTAGTTTTAGTCTTCACTCTTTAACTATTGCATTACAAAAATCCAAAAGTTCCATCCATGTCAAATATTTTCTCAATAGATGCATGTTCATCATGCCCCTTTATATCCAGTTATCAACATTAGACCCTTTTCCCAGTGGGGAATTGACTTTATGCAATGTATCCCACATTATGCCTAAGGACATCACTATATCATCGTCGATGTTGACTATTTTATGAAATGGGTTGAGGCCATGCCTCACATATTAATTATGGTGATATTGGCACCTGTTGAGGAGGTAAATCCCCTCTGCGGACAGAGGCGATCCATACTAGCCCAGCAGGGGTCTAGCAACAAACAAACAATGCTATGACGCAAGCTCCTAGTTACGAATGAAAGACTTGGAATAGAAGCCTACCTGGATTCCAACGCTATGATCTGAAAGAAGAAGTGTCCCCGTCCTTCAGCCCTGGCAGATCACAATCCTTCCACGATCTCCGCGGATGAACACCTGCACATAGAAGAAACGAACAGATACAAGCATAGAAACCAGCATGTGTGACTAAACATCGGTCAGAAAAGATATTACTCGCATTAACATAATGGAAAACGGAGTGGAACCATAATCATAGTCATCTATTAAGTGATAAACGAATAGAAGTTACAACCAAGTTCTGACGTCGCAGCCTCCTTCGTACGGGTCCCCGGTCGTCGACGTCTCGCAAAGCTCACCAAGGAAAGGGAAAGCCTCTCCAGAGTCTCGTAACAATGGTCTCCTCACTTGAATGGGCCTTAAGGGAAAGAAGGGATTCTTTACAGCACAAAGGCCCTTGGGAATAGGGAGATGCAAAGCTTCAGCACTTCAAGACTAGCTTGCCATGGATTTGAGCAGGCTTTTATAGATGGGGAAGGAGGGAGTTGGGATCCCTATTATTATGGGATTGGCCCTATCAACAAGGAAGGTTCCATGGAAGGTGGCAAAACTACTTCCCTTCCATACAACTCCCGCAGCCAAACCTCCCAACTCAAGATAGGCAATGGTTGTGAGTTTGTTTGAACTCAACTTCCGCCATCCATATTTAAAAAACAGTCCCTAAAATGGGTGGCGCGACTGCTGCTCTATGACAGAGCGCCAAGTGACGCGACCTCTTTACAAGATTTTCCTGATTGGCGCGAGCACTGAACTGTCTACCCGCGCCAATGCAAAAAGAGCTATTTTTCATGAGTTTTGCAAGGAGATGTCTCAAGGGAAAATAAAGCTCATGCTCAGAGGGATGCATTGATGATGTTTTCAAAGCATGACAATGTTCACAGGTCACGGAATAGGTCCTCCATTGTGCGGGATGGGGAATGGTAAGGACGGTGACAAATTACTGTGTAACAGATGCCCCCTAAAGTATGAGGCCCGAGAGCGAGAGGGGTGAAATGCTTTACGAGAACATGTCCAACTGAAGGCCCGCCGTCGGAAAACCTGCACAGAAAGATACAACTGATATCTCAAGTACATGATGTATATATATGGTATGGACGCAGCCATCCGAACAGAGTATGCTATAATCCGGATCCAGGGTATGGGCGCAGCCATCCAACTAAGATCAAACAAATAGACTCGGGTATGGTCGCAGCCATCCAATCAGTGAGTCATGTACATAATGATAATAATCCACAATCGCAGCCTGGATTACAACAGACACAATCCAGGGTCTTGCGCTCCATCTCGACCCAAAAAAGTACAAGTTCGAGCATGTGAATATGTGAGCTGATGTCGAACATGCAAGAACATCGTCTGATTACCAGCCAATGATGAAAGCTGTTAACAGACGCGAGAGAAACCACCAATAATGACAATGGTCCTCAAGGTACTACAGGTACAATCTACGGCGTGCGAATAAATGAGTTGACGTCGAACACCCGCAGAATCATTCGATCGGAAGTCCATGATGTAAACTTCACGTCGAATGCGACGAACCTGCCATTGAGGCATGCAGGTTCCAAGGTACCATCAGGAGTCTCTAGACCAACTTCCTGGATAATGAGTTGAAGTCGACAGGAAGTGACCTTGATCGAAGGTGGGCCATAATGATTCCCACATCATCGACACGAGACAGAGGAACATAATGTTTTGTTGTGAATCGGGACCATATGAGAAACAGAGGAAGGTTGATATTTGCAGAGGCCAACTTCTCTTGAACATATGAACGGCACGACAGTGGATTTGGCAGTATTTGACATCAACGGATCAGAGGTCATGGCGACGAGGCAGTGAACAGATGAGAGGTCAAAAGAGATTACCCAAACCCATGGAGGCAAAGTGAAGCAACGAGATGAGATGTCCCCAACCCGACACGAATGCGGACAAGTGCCATGTTCAAGAGCGACATACTGCCGACGACAACGACGATGGTTCCATTTTTCCCCCACCATTTCTGGCGAGTACCCCAATTATTTTTGATAACAAGCTTGAAGGGGATAGCATATGCTTGTGATATAAGTCCACCCTTCGGGCGAATCCATCCTAGTGCATTTAACGAGTCCTAGGAAGGAGAAACTCGGAGAACGTCATTTTGACGAAATCCAATGTCATCAGGGTTTAACGAGTCTGACAAAGGAAGAACTCGGCGTCTTTTCATGTTTAGAGAGTTTGAAAAGACAGCGGAAAAGAAAACTCCACAGGTCCCTTTTCGTAAGTAGTTCCCCAGATCCGAAAAGGTAGAAAACAATATCCGGGAAAACCTCCTAGTCGCGATAGGCTAGGGTATTCCTTTTTCGTAATCAATCCATCCCAGCCCGAAAAAGGGTTAAACTTATACTGAGTGAATGTCGATTCGTGTCCATTTTAACGAGATCGAAACGACAAGGGCCTCGGCAATCTTTTCATATTTAGAGAGTCAGAAAAGAGCTGAAAGATGACTCCAGAGTGACTTTTTCGTGTATTTACCGAGTCCGAAAAAGTATAAAATACAACTCGTTTCCATCTTTTAAGTCGCAAAAACCTACTGCTGCACATACCAAGCAAGCGTAAAATCCATTTTCGACATAACACATGCAAATATTTGACAAAAATAACTTTTTAAAGCTCATTTAACGTCGAAAAGTTATAAATATGTCTAATTGGTAAAAAATGAAATTACTTTTTACTATTTACCTTGTGGAAAGCAACAGTGGTCCATTTGGAGCAGAATCTTCCGTCGGTGATTGCGACCAATCCAGGCAACCATTCAGCTTCTCGTCTGTCACAGGTAAGAGGCGCTCATTTGCTCTTCCTTTCCATACATTTTTTAATGATTTCCCTTTAGAAATCGACTTTGTGTGGCCACTTTTAAAATTTTAGGGCCGGGCCCATTGGCGCGGGTATCGGGCACGGACCCGCGCCACTGGGCTCTTTTTATTAAAGGGCCCGCGCCACCTGGCGCGACTGTTAGCAAAACAGCCGCGCCAGCGGCCGAACCCAAATTTTCGCCTAAAATTCCGGTATTTAAACCAAATTTCTTGAAATTTGAAGCTCACCAAAGATCTAATCAGGGGTTTTTTCCATATGAATGTAGATAACCACTCAAAATGGCAATCGAATGGAAGGAACGAGAACACGGAGATGAGGATGAAGAGGCCATGCAAAGCCAAGCTTGTATGAACGCTCTTAGAGACTGTGGCTTGAAAAAGTTCTTCCTCACGCCATGTTTACGAGCTCAGCCCGAGCCCCTCCAATATCTAATCAGCATCTGGGATGAAAATGAACAAGTGTTCAAGCTACGAGACAGGTGTTAGAATTGGAGGTCACTGACATTTATTTCATCACTGGATTGTCCCGCAGGGGTCCAATCCCGGTATTAACTGGAAGCAGACCATCTGGAGAAAATATGGAAGAAGTAATGGCACGGGTGTGCCGAGGGGCACAAACAGGATCAGGAAGTAAGAAGGTATACATCTCCACCATCCCTGATCTAGCACTGAGAGTAGTACTCCATACCATTACGCGGGCTGCTGGATCGCAGGCACCGCATGAGGCTACAAAGACTCAACTCTTACTGGCCTCAGAATGCATGGGTCCCCGACTGTATGATTGGGCAACAGCCGTCACGATCAACATGAAAAGGCAGCTCACCAAATGTAAACAGGGGAAACTGAAGCAGTTCGGCTATGGTTCCATCTTGGTATCGTTCATTCTGGAACGCATACCAACCTTCCAGGGCCAAGAGGCCCATGTGGCGAGTCCGGTACCACGAGAGCCGAGAATGGCTCGCTGGGCAGCACTGATGCCCAGATCTGGAGGCGGGCAACAGATGTCCTGGAAGCCCGAGTTCTTTAGGTGGCTACGGCGCCAACTGATCATTGTGGAAGATTGGCCCTATTCGGGAACTGACTTTACAGGGGACCCAGATCTCCCACTACCAGAAGGAGACGACTGGGATGAAGAGCTGGGTAAGACCTCATATTTTTGATTTTATGTTTATATGTTTTTTTTTGTAAACACACATTCGTCTTAACACAATTCTATATGCATGCAGATGTAGGACCTGAGAGACCAGCCGGAATGTCTCCTATTTCCCGAAGGACACAATTCGCCCCTGAGATCCAGGGGGAAGGCATCGGAGGAGAGGAACTGGTCCAGAACCTCGAGGGGATTGCCCATGGGATCCCAGACTATGCCCGGCTATCAGATGTACCAAGGGCATACCAGCGCCATACAGTGGGAGTTCCGAATCGGATCCACCGAATCTTGAGGCGCCTAGTGCGTGCAGTGACGTGCTATCACGAGCACCATGCAGACTAGTCTTTAGGATTTATGCTACACCTATTTTTTGAGAGACATAGCGTCTCCGGATGTACTAAGACGACTATGTATATTTTTTGAGTTTTGTGATGCACACTGTGCAAAAATTTCGACACACACATATATATATACATATGACTATTTTGGATGGATCTTTCTTTACATGTGATGATGTTTTCTATATGTCATGCAAATGTCTAATACAGATGTAATCTAATGTATCAGTTACATAACAAACGACCCAATGCGAAATGTATTCACACAATGTACCTAATCACACATTTCATTTTTACGCAAGCTTAAAAGCACACATGAACACACACATATGCAAACTATGCTTGAAATGAGGAAGACGGGCATGCCCCCCAGCATGATGTCTCAATTCGAGGTGCATGCCCCCCAAGCTTCAGTCCATTGAAAATGGAGTGAAGGTTCAAAACAAAAAGTCGAATTGAACATGCTCGTGTTTCATTATTTTAACGAGGTTGACACCCTTAAAAGAACTATCCTCAAACAACTTGTTTCATGTTTTAAGGAGCTTGACACAAATGAAGGAACTATGCTCCGAGATCCTGGTTTCATTTTTTAAAGAGCTTGACCCAGGGAGGAAACCGTGCTCTAATCGACTTACATCAAAATGAACAAGAAGGTGGTGCTTCCAAGAGTTCCATTCCTGATGGAAGGAAAACATCCTGGAAGTCAGGACCCAATGCCCCCAGTACACTATGCACGATGGCGTCTTCACTGAGTACGGGCACAGGGTAAGTGGCCACATAGTTGATCTGCGGTGAGGCAGATACAACGGGTGGATAGAAACCAGGAGGGGGTGACGGCGGACCAGATGCCATATTAGGACCAAATAACGACAGCTGATCAATGGTCACAATCCTTCCTTCATGCGGAAAACAGACCACAAGAAAGAGGGAGGATACGAGCGCTCCCATGGCATAGGTGTAATTGCGCCCCAGGAGCAGATTGAAATCCAATGGGCCTGGAACGACCATCACGTCCATATGGACGGTTTTACCTCCCAAGGTAATCGGTAACCTTGGAAGGATCCCCAAAGGTTGACTCGTCCTTCTGTTAAAAGTCAACAGATTCTGCGTAACAGGCGCAAGCGGTGGCGAACCGAAGGCTTGCCAGGTAGTTGAAGACAGAATACTAACAGAGGCACCTTCGTCTATAATGGTGCTGGGTACAACCAGACCAAGAGCCTGTACTGTGATCTCGAAAGGCACATAAGACGGAAGGCGAAATCTTGCAAATCGATTCCAGTCAAAGGAAGCGACCAAACTACTCGGAGGGGCTACCATCGACAAGCGAAGGTCTTCCCCTGATGTTACGGTAGAAGAAGCAACCTCCATGACCTCCATCTCGAAGGCGGGAGGGATATCCTCCAGAGCCTCCATTATGGGAGGCGGAGGAGGAGCTTCTTGAAGTACAGGGACAGGAGAATCTTTCTCCAAGTCTGAAGAATCTGAAGAGATCAGAAGGACATGGGGGGTGTGAGATCCACTCTCGACAGAAAAGACCTGGTGCACCGTAGACGGGGCCAGTTCAACCGATCCCACGACCAATGGTTGGTCAGGGACGGATTCGTGAATTCGAATTTCTGGGGGAGTGGGATCGACCAAGGATGACTCTTGAACAATCGTAAGATCAGCTGGCGGAGGACTCACAGGAAGCCGATTATAACCAGGTGGAAGTCGTGGTGTAGAACCGGTCGGGTTGTCCAAAACTCGCTTGGCTTCATCCATATAAGGACAAAGGTGAATGGCATGATGCCCTTCACACAACTTACAGGGATTGGTGATCTTACCCTGCTTCTTAGAGTTCTTATCAACAGCAGCTGAAGACGTGCCCCCAACTTGGCTCCCGGAAGTCAAAGGCAATGGCGAATGGCCATCAGACCATGCTTCGAGCACCTTGGGGATGCCAGAGCAGTCTCGAAGAAGATGGTCTCCCGTGCACAACAGACAAGGGAACTTGACTTTCCGTGGAGGGTTGGAAGGTTTATCAAGAGGAGATGCATTAGAAGCAGCAGTTGCAGCCTTAGCCTCTCTCTTATCAGACTTCTTCTTCTTTGTCTTCTTCTTCTTCTTCTTAGCCACCTGGTTACTCGAATCCAGGCTTTCACCAGGCGAAGTAGAAGATGAGGACGCAGAAACAGGCAAAGAAGGGGAGAGGTCCACCTTGGAATCAACATGATGTTGTTCCGGTGGAGGAACTGACTGAACAGTAGCGGATTTATTCGGGACAATAGAGGTTGAGAACAACCAAACATGCAACCCAACAGTTAACCCAGGAAGGGACAACGTTGCCATGTAAGGAGCACCAACATTTCCAAAAGGAGGAAAATGACCAGGATTCCCTTCTGAGGGGATTCCTTGGTTGGTAAACTCTGAAAAAGTTGCCATCAAAACTCAAAACCACACACGGGCCGAAAAAGAGTTAAGACACACGATCAAACGGTCAACAAGCAATGTCTAAACGGGTGTGTAATCGTGGGCGATTAATTTTACCACATTGGAAAGTAAGAAATTTTATCGTTTCATGTTTTAAGAGTCGAGAAACGATAAAAGATGACTCTATCTCTTTCAGAGTTGACACAAGCGTGAAAGGACAAGCGCTTGACGGTCTTTTCAAATTTAGGGAGTCAGAAAAGACCAAATGACTGCTCAGGAAAAACTAGGCACAAAGGGTGTACCAAATATCCGTGAACTGCAATATACACCTTGGTTCCAAAAATGAAACAGAAATCGACCAAGGACTTTCCGTACGTGCAGGTAGTCTCCCCGAATGCTGTGTTCGGTGTATCACGGGTATAGGGCGGCGGACTCGGCTTCCTGTGGATAAAGGATTGAAAACCTAGAGGGGTCTCCCTTTATATACGCGACGGTACGGGGAGCGCAAGTCCGTACTAGCGCTGTCTAAAGCCAACAGGCGAACGACAGCTGCTAGGTTCAACGACGCCGGAACACGTCTCTAGCCTAGACCTTCTAAATGTGTTTCGTTAAGTTCCAATGTTGCCTTAGGTTAATTGAATAAATTTTACAGTTGATCTTCAATTAAGTTTCAATTTCCAGGCCTTATCGTATGTAGTGTCTCGAAAGACTCCTAAATGCAAGCTATATGCCACAGTGCAACATTTCGTTCGATGAAAACTAGTTAAATAAGACTTGAGAGCTTTTATGCAAACGAAATGAATGGAATACAAACAACAATGTTTCTAATGCAACTAATGCAATTGAACACTTTTCATTCAAACACTAATCACTAGCGATACAGAAAAGATCACAATTTGCACTAATTTATAAAAGCAAAAGAGATTTTTTTTTTTATTTTCAATGTTTAATGGCTAATGTGCACTGAAAACAAAAGGAACAATTCGAGAAATGATATTCAAAAGAGCGAAACAAACAAGATTCACTCAATCAATACAAGCAATCAGATCCCCAAATCGACCCAAAGTCTCTCAAAGCAAAGAAAGACCCAAAAAACTTCCAATGGACCGTGTGATCTAGGTCCAAAGCAAGGGCAAACGAATTCCGAATGAAGGAATGAACAATCACTCAAAAGACGCAGCAAAACAATCAAAGACTGTTAAGAGAGCGTGGAGAACCAATCAACAAGTTGACAGGACAATCAAGACACCAAAACTCCCAAGGAGGGCTCGATACACTAAGCCACTAGATGCCCTAGGGCTCAAAACGTGAAATCGGTAGATAGAAGCAAACAACCAAAGGACAGAGGTGAATTCCAGCCAAACAAGACTCCAACACACTCAGAAAGTTAGAAAATCAAGAAGGAAAGTATTGATCAAGTCCAGAGAGCCAAAAAATGAAGAAACTCAAAAAACTCACAGGGGTGGCGCGACTGTGAGAGTGAAACTGGCGCCAGAAGCCAAGTGGCGCGGGCTAGACAAAGGCAACATGCGCCAAGTGGCGCGACTGTCGGGTTAAAAACCGCGCTAGTCGAGTTTCTCAACAAAAAATTAAAAACAAGCTACTTCCAGAAGCAGACCAATACAAGCTAAGCAAACCAAGCAGCTAAAACAATGAAAGAATCCAACCCAGAAGGTTCATCAAGCAAGGAAAAATGATCAAAGCGAATCAACATAAACGAGACAATGAAGACCGGACAATCTCCCCAGCGGAGTCGCCAATTTGTTGAGGAGGTAAATCCCCTCTGCGGACAGAGGCGATCCCTACTAGCCCAGCAGGGGTCTAGCAACAAACAAACAATGCTATGACGCAAACTCCTAGTCACGAATGAAAGACTTGGAATAGAAGCCTACCTGGATTCCAACGCTATGATCTGAAAGAAGAAGTGTCCCCGTCCTTCAGCCCTGGCAGATCACAATCCTTCCACGATCTCCGCGGATGAACACCTGCACATAGAAGAAATGAACAGATACAAGCATAGGAACCAGCATACGTAACTAAACATCGGTCAGAAAAGATATTACTCGCATTAACATGATGGAAAAAGGAGTGGAACCATAATCATAGTCATCTATTAAAACGATAAACGAATAGAATTTACAACCAAGTTCTGACGTCGCAGCTTCCTTCGAACGGGTCTCCGGTCGTCCACGTCTCGCAAAGCTCGCCAAGGAAAGGGAAAACCTCTCCAGAGTCTCGTAACAATGGTCTCCTCACTTGAATGGGCCTTAAGGGAAAGAAGGGATTCTTTACAGCACAAAGGCTCTTGGGAATAGGGAGATGCAAAGCTTCAGCACTTCAAGACTAGCTTGCCATGGATTTGAGCAGGCTTTTATAGATGGGAAAGGAGGGAGTTAGGATCCCTATTATTATGGGATTGGCCCTATCAACAAGGAAGGTTCCATGGAAGGTGGCAAAACTACTCCCCTTCCATAGAACTCCCGCAGCCAAACCTCCCAACTCAAGATAGGCAATGGTTGTGAGTTTGTTTGAACTCAACTTCCGCCATCCATATTTAAAAAACAGTCCCTAAAATGGGTGGCGCGATTGCTGCTCTATGACAGAGCGCCAAGTGGCGCGACCTCTTTACAGGATTTCCCTGATTGGCGCGAGCACTGAACTGTCTACCCGCGCCAATGCAAAAAGAGTTGTTTTTCATGAGTTTTGCAAGGAGATGTCTCAAGGGAAAATAAAGCTCATGCTCAGAGGGATGCATTGATGATGTTTTCAAAGCATGACAATGTTCACAGGTCACGGAATGGGTCCTCCATTGTGCGGGATGGGAAATGGTAAGGACGGTGACAAATTACTGTGTAACAGCACCCTATTCTTTTTCAGCCATGTCATTTCCTAGTTTGGTGTGCCTAAACACTTTGTGGTTGATCATGGAAAACATTTTGAAAATCATATAATGTAGGAATTAGCTACCAAGTTGGGTTTTCACCATGAAAATTCCTCACCATATTATCCTCAAGCTAATGGAAAACTAGAAGTCGTAAATTGAACTTTGGAAACTATGTTGCAATGGATGGTAAGAAAACATAAATCTAACTTGCACCATCTGCTATTTTCTGCCTTATGGACTTCCCGAACCTCCATGAAATATGCCACTGGATTCACTCCGTTATAATTTTTTTATGAGGTAGAGTTCATCCTTCCTATCCTGTGTGAAATCTATTCTCTTAAACAAGTTGTCGAGTTACTCCTTAACACCTCATCCGAGGAAGAATTTCTATTAAAACTTACCTATCTTGATGAACAAAACCTTCTCGCCCTGGTCAATAACAAAATTCATAAGAAATGCGTCAAGGTCCAATAACATAAAATTTTCCAACATCATGCCTTTTATGAGATTTATTTTCTCTTGGTTTATGACCAATACGATAATAAGTTAAGGGATGGTAAAATCGAACGCATGTGGCATGGTTCCTATATTGTTAAAATAATTCTCAAGAAAGGGGCATATGAGTTGGTTGATTATGAAGTAAATTCACTATTGGAGCCACATAATGGGCTCTATTTGACACACTAGAATGGTTAGTTTATTTGGATGGTTAGTTGTATATAGCATATATAAGTGTGACTGTGTTGAGCTCATTTTTAATTATCATTAGCATTTTCCTAGTTTCTTTGTGTAATTCATGTGTTTGGTCTTTCTTGTACATATGTCAATACGCTAACTCCCTTATAGTGGCTTTACAAATGGTGCAAACCGTTACATTCAGAATTCCACCACTTGGGTCCTCTTTTAACTCACTAATGATATTGTGAGTTGTAGGGTTATTTTTCTTCTCCCTTTCACAAATAACACAGTTGAATATAGCGTTGTCATCAAGCTCTTGACTGAGGCTAGTTGTCTTGGCATACACCACCTTGTTGTATCAATAAATGAATCCATTATCAATTGTTGATCTGATAATCCCTATCATTATTCCATTTTTATGGTTAGCACTATTTTTATGCCTTAGGTCTGACCCCCTAATGTTGTGACTTTCATCATTTATTTTATGCACGTTGTATCTTGTTGGTAAGGGTTACTTGATCACAGATACCCTAGTTAGCACCCTTTTTTCGTATCAATGTCAACGTAGTCATTTTTTTATTATCTCTCTGAATGCTTCCTTTTGACCCACCATGATCGAGAATTTGAGCCTCATGTCCTCGTCTTCATCGTATATCCCTCCATACACTAGGAGGATTCCACACTTTATCCCTTGTGATTTCCACTTTTATCAGACTAGTTTTTCAGTTTGAGAGTTGGATTATTTCTTCCATCGTCATCATCTTTTGGACCTACCATTTGCATTCACTTGGTGTTTTAATCTTTCTTGGAGGAATATTTGTGATGAGTGGTCTTATTAGCCAACCTCTTGTACTCATTATGTGATGACTAGTTCCATTATTACCAGAACCAATTGTTATCCATTTCACCACTTGCTCCTTCAAGAGGAGTTTCCTTTAAGCTATTTGCAGACTCCTTAAATTAGAAAAGATTGTCAAGTGAACATCTCTACTTCATGCTCATTAAAGTACTTGAAGTTTCATCTATCCAGTATATTTTTAACTATTTTATGGACCGGGATAGACTAGTTACGAAAGAGGAATACCCTAGTCCACTGTTGCTATGATCTTGCCCCCATGTATACTTTTATCTCTTTTTCGGGCTTGGGGGAAAACTTTACAAAAAATGAACTCATAAAAAGAGAAGGGAAGGAACATTGATTTCCATTATTCATCAAAAATATAGCGTCAGCCACGTCACCCTCGAACATGGCACCTGTATGCTTCATTATCTCAGAGTTTTGTTTTCGCTTTCCTAGGAGCCGTACCATACATATGAGTCTGTCTACTCCTTTTGATGTTTACTATTCCAATCATATGGACCATGCCTTGATGCCTCCTACATCGTTGCATGATATTACATGGTTCTCATTATTCATGCTTCCAATTCACTCTTGCGTCGTGTCATTATGTGTTCAAGGAAAGTCTCAACCCATGTCGGCCATGTGCAGTAGCCTGTTAACATTTTTGCGTCGGCCATCCTTGTGTTAGTTGTACTTCATTACATGAAAACTTCGTCCATACATCAAATAATCCTAGTTTGTTCCGTTTCAATTTATGGGGGATACATTAAGGCCCTCCTTCAATAGATATTCTCCTATTGACTTCAACTCATTATCTAGGAGCTTAATCTAGGAATCAGTAGTAACTTGGAGCTTGGATACCTCAGTGGCATGATTCCTCATGATTGATAATGTTATCACCATCATATACTTGATGACTTATGGATTGGCCTTGGGAAACCCTTCCCTTCAGACTTTGACATATTTCTCAAAAAAAAGTTTCTGAAAACTCATATGCGACTCTACCCATACTTTTCCATGTATACATGTGAGTCGATGCATAGAGAACCATGTATGCAATTTTGAACATTAAAAAAATATATAATTTCCCTATTTTATAGGCGAGGTGTACTGTTGTTCCAATAAATTAACCACCCGAGCCCATGGCCTAAATGTTCCCAATAGCAAAATCTAGTTTGAGGGAGTACAAAATCTCCTCAAGGTAATGGCCTAAAGGAAGAGAGAGAAAAATATAGATATTATACGTTGTTGGAGCGCTATCCAAGTCTGATATATTCTCATGTCTCCCACCCAAGATATATTTAGGAAACCCTTATTTCCTTGAGATGTTCACCACCCTATGTGACATCCATTGTGCACTATTCTTGGAAGAAATCTTGAGAGGCTAGGGCTGGACGAATCCAGAGGATGGTATGCTCGAAGGCGACGACAGATTCGAGCTGATCTCTCCATGTTTGTTTACTATAGATGTCATTAATAACAAAAGTTCCATATTTTTCCTGATGTTTACGTGCCAATAATCTTTTATACATGTGTAATGATCGTAAATTGTTCATTCAATATTTTTTTTATGAGATTATGCATGCTTTTCACTAGCATCCAGAACATATATATGCTGTACAAATACGATTTTGTGTTCGTTCTTTGTTGATTTACAGATTATGAAGCACAAAGAGTTGCATGGGTTTTGCAGCCCTCGGGATCTACTACAACCGAAGGATATCCAGGTAAGGTCTGTAACCTATAGTTTCCAGTTATTAGCATAAAATTTGGTTAAGTGAGTCCTTCTTGTAATGACATGACCCTGATTTGTGAAGGTTTATCAACCCAAGACCTTTAGTGTAACATTTCCCAAAACGGAAATGGCGTCTCCGCTGGGGATAACATTCTTGTGATTCCCGTTTGGTTTGTTTTATCTGTCTTGTAGGTTCCTGACAGGTTTTATCACTTTTTACAGTCTAGTAAGTCTTTTTTTAATCAGACAAAAGACCTGGTCCCTTGATCAGGCTTGACCTTTTTATTTTTCCTTATCTTTATTTCCATACGCAACTTAGTCTCTACACAGCCACGTATACTTCCTGTATCTTCCAAAGGGACCCATGTATATGCGAGTTTCCTTTGTTACAGTCTCTAGTTACATATTGCAAAGCTGCGTATGCCTGGGAAAATTTAAAATTTTGAGTTTTTAGCCTCAGTAGTATTTTCTGTCTATGTTGAACCATTCCTGTGGTGTCTTGAAGGTCTCTAGACTGTGTTTATGGTGATTTCATATCCATTCCTCTCTTTCTTTTATGAATACCTAGCCATTTCATGAATTTCATGTTTTGTGTGTTTACAATTGCAGCTGAAGCACCAAGATCTTTTCCTAAAGTTCTTGGCTATTTTAAACATTCAGAACAGTGAGACTCTACTTGTTTTCTCTTCTTGGCCATATGAATTTCTTCACTTGTGGTTTTCACCCTTTTGGATTATCATGGTTTTATCGATTTCTTGGACTTGTCTTGTTGCGAATGTTGAAGAATCTCTTTTTGGTTTTTTGAGTTGTTGGTCATTGCAATATTGTGCTACTATACTGAATCAATTACTTGGGTTTTGTATTTATTTTTTCCCATTTGTGTCTCGCTACGAAAGTAGCATAGTTGGATTGAGCATTTGAAGCCTTTTAGAGACTCATTTTTCTTGATTCCGATTCTTGGGTAGTTTATGCTTGTCTTCTTGAAATATTTTTTCTTCCATTATAACTGAAAAACCCAAAAACATTTTGTGTTTTCTGTAGCTTTTTCTTTGAGTTTTTTTTTTATGGTTTCATCATATCGTTTGAAGATTTTTGTTGTTTTATGGTCTTTGTTTCTTCGCTGTATTTTGAAGGAAGTCTTTTTTTGATTCCTCTCTTTTGAATCAAGTGCATTTTGGTGTTATTATCCATAGGAGTTTTTTTTGGAACTAGCCTTTTTTTTCTATAAAAAAGTGATCGAACCATTGTCTTTCTAGAGACTCTTTTTCACTTCTTTAGAGTTAGCATCTTAGGATTTTCATATCATTGGTAGTTTTCATTAAGTGCATTTGAACATTTTTGTCTTTTTCATAGTTTTCTGGATCGTGTGAAGTGTGAGTGTCTAAAAAGAAAAAATAAAGTTTTTTCTTATTAGTTTCAATGTATAACCCATGTAGAGATCACTTTTCATCGAAAGGAAATTGTTGCATTTTGCATGTAGCTAGGTTTTCATTTATTTATTCTATGTCATCAAACACCATAAATTTCACTTCTGTGTACCCCTTACTTAAGTAACAACCAATTTAAAACAAGAGATATAATTAAAAGAAACTATAATTTTTTATATCATTGTCATTAATCATATCCCAACTAGCTAGGTTGTAGGGCCTTGGATTAGGTGAGTGGAGAGTTAACTCTCCAAGGCTACTCAAACTATTAAACATATAAAGTTTATTAAAGAGTGAAATCCAACATCGTTAAGTGGACTGGGAAAGCTCTCCTCCAGAGAGTCAAGCGTGAGGGATAGTGCAAAAAGAGAAGAGAGATACCACCTCTCCTATTTGCTGAATCTTGACCAAAAACCATTCCACCCAGCTGCCGATACGGATTGGTGCCCTTAGTTGCCAATCCTAGGGACCACATAGGTAAATGTAGGGGGAATACCCATGGTACCCAAGACAAATGTTGCATCACTTCCATTAGTACTTCTGGAGGGTGCCCTTATGAATCTTGGGGACTTGCATCGGAAAAGGCTATTTTTAGGAGGTCAGCGTAACTATTTTTTTTACCTTCGTTAGTAGGCCTAGGGAGTAGCTACCCTAGACTATTTTCAGAAGGTCCTATTATTTATTTTTCTTGTATTTTGGCATCCTGTATTCATCACCCGAAGCGGAAATACCCGAGAGCTGATTTTCTAGCTATATCTTAGGAGCTTTTTAGAGTCTACTCTTTGCTCCTAGATTCCTTAGCTTCTTATATTTTTTGAGTCTAAAATTAATCTCTTAAAGTGGCTAACGATCTCCTCATCGATCGAGGAGGCTTCATGGACTATCTCCTGTGAGTGCCAAGCCTTCTTCAAGAAGGCATAGGAGTAATACGGTGGGTGATTTTCACCCGGTGGTTTCGAACGCAGTGGAGAGAGATCCTCCGTTGGGGCTTGTTGCTTCTGTGGGTGGTTTTGGTGTCAGTGTCAGTATAGAGAGGAGTGCTCCACTCACCTCTAGAGTTTTATTTCTAGCAGAAGAAGTGGAAATAGAGGAAGTCCCTCAGCCTACTAAGTCTCTTCCATCTCCTCTTCCTGCTAGTTGTCCTGAAATTATTCGATACATTGGGCCCGAGTCTCAGAGACCGACTAGTCCTTTTCCACCATATCCCTTTCTTTCGATGGCCACGACTGGGAACACAGTTTCGACTATGAACACTACAAGTGTTTAGACTCCTATTTCAGTTGAAGGAGGGGGCACTATTGCTATATCAAAAATCACTTCTAGTGCTGCTATGTTTGGCTTGGAAACACCCAATAACATTCTTCTCAATCTGGTCCCTTTTCTTATGGAAAGCCCAGTAGTGAAATTCCTTATTTTTCTTGTTTTTCTGCGTCATCTGTCTCCACACCCATACCTTCTATGGCTAGTAGATCAACTTCATTTCAATGGTTCCCCTTTGGAAGTGTGCCTATACTTCATTCAACTCCTTCCTTAGGATATTTATCTTTTACCTCTTAGAGTCAAGGTTTCAATCCTTTTTCTGGAGGTCAAAGTTCTAATGTATTTTCGGGATGGAACCTTGTTTTTACATTGTTAGGAGCGGGGAGTCATTTTCTCACTATTCAATAAGGGAATGTTCCTTTCCCTTCATCGAGTACTTCTCAAGCCTTTTATATGTTTGCAAATGCTTGGAAACCTTACCAAGGGGTTTCTTCTTCATTCAATACCTCCTCTGGAGAGAATGGTCCTGTGTATAGTAACTCTATGTGGGGGAGGGGTCCTTGTCCAAAAATTTGGTCACAAGGATTTTCTTATAGCCCAACATTCTCTAAAAAAAACACCTAGCAACTTGATGCCTCAATAAATGGAGGTTATTCTTTTCAGAATATGGGGAATCCTCCTATGGAAGATGAAATTCCCAGGCTCCTCCATGTTTACCATTTATGGCAACGTTAAACTTGCCAGATCTATCAAAATTGACTAGCAATCCTATTTGGTATAGTCTATTTTTCCCTCCGGTCCCCACTAAGCTCCCCTTAGACATTCCAAAATTTGAAGGGAAGACTAGCAAGGGTCCGGCAGATCATATCACCACTTTCCATTTATGGTGTTCATCGAACTCCCTGATCGATGACTCGATTAAGTTAATATTATTTCAATGAACCTTAACTGGAAATGCGGCCAAAGGGTACATAGAGTTAATTGGGGGCAATTTTTCTACTTTTGGAGAATTGGCTACCATGTTCTTAAATCATTTTTAGTTACCTGTCCATTATGACGTTGGGACTGACCTCTTGGCCATTTTTTAGTAGGACAAGGAAACTCACATTTCTGACCATATCCAAGAATGGAAAAGAATGAAGAGGCTCATTAAATCCCAAATCCGGAGTGAATTCATTCTTGAATGGTTTTTGAAATCCTTACAACTAGAAATTTCTAAGGATATATCCCTTTTAGGGGTATTTTCTCAAGAGCAGGCTATTTTTAGGGCTCAACAGCTAGAGCTAATTTATTCTCAGTTTGGAGTCCTTAATAAAAAAAATTCGGATGCTCCTCACTGCAAATTGGACTTACCCAAAACTAAACATTGTCCTCATGGTGATAGGCTTATTAGTTCAATTGATAGTGGTACAACTAACCTGCTAAGTCAATTCCAGTAGTTATCTATATGATTTGCTTCTTCTAGTTAGGTTGTGCCTTCAGTGTCAACTCCTTCCCAGTCCTTGGCAATTAATGTTGTTTAAAATTCTAACCCCAAATGAAATAAACAATCTAAGGGGAAGAAGAAAGGATGAAATAAAAAGAAAAAGGACAAGGATGGGAAGGGGAATGCGAAGAAATCTAACGATCATGTTGGAGAGGGTAAAAAGGATAATAAAAAAGAAAGTGAGATTTCCATGCAAACTGTGCACTGGTGATCATCTTACGCATATTTTCCATAAATTTCAAGATGCAGAGTTCTTGTTAGCTCAACATGGTTCTTCTAGTTCGCAGAATGTGCAAACAAACAATTTTTCCCAAGGGCAGCAATTAGTTGCTCGCACAAATCCAAATACTGGGGCTCCCTCTGGGGGCAGCTAGGAAGGGGAGAATACATAAAAAATATACATGATGAATTCTCACGCATATATCACAACGAGATCTCATGATTATGGCGAAGCTGAGTCTTAGAAAGCTAAGGGTGCTCCTGAAAGTAATGAGCCACTTCATATTACGAGGCCTACTATTGAGCCTATACCTTGGATGCCGAAAGCATCCCCTAAGCGTACGACGATTAATCCTAACGCCAAGGACGCCCATAACTACTTCATTGTAGAAGATCTGGCTCAAATTCCTTGTGCCATGTATGTGTTAGACGTGCTCTAGTTTTTTCCTGCTTAGCGAAGTGCTTTTCTCACTACTATTGGGGCTGTAGATCCAAATAATTCTCTGATGATTACGTTTGACATGTCAAATTTTAGAAAGAGACTTCCTCATCATGTGGCTTTCCATATCAGATCAAATTATTGGAAATTCGATATCTTTGAAACAGTCGTTGATGAGGGTGATTCCATGTGTGTAATGTCTCTTGCATGCTGGAAGGGTATTGGATCTCCCGTAGGTGTTCCTTTAGCCACTCTTCTGACTGTGTTTGATGGTCATTCTCACAGGCTGCATGGTATTGTTCTAGCTTTTCCCATCTATGTTGGAGGAAAAACTGTTAATATCAAAGTTGAGATAGTCAATGCAAGCTTAGAATATAACCTTCTGTTGGGGTGAAGCCTAATCACTAAGATGGATGCCATAGCATCCTCATTATTTCATATTGTTTGTTTCCCTCAGGAAGGGAGTATTGTCATAGTTGACCAACTAGATTATTCTCCTATAGATCTGAATGCATCTTCTGACTCAACCATTCTTTTGGTGAAGGATACCAAGCCACCTGTTAAGAATTTGGGGGTTGGAATGTACACTTCCTTGATGGGTACTTTTGATATTCCACCTCCTTCAGTTCATATCAATTCTATTTCATCCTCCAGGGCTCCTATTTGAAGAGAGTTATTGAGAACTCATTATTTTTTAGACCCTTGGAGCTTACCTTCTCCTACCTCCACATTAGAAGAAGGTCAAGTGGGAGGAATGACATTTCCTATGTATGTAGCTGAGATTTGTTATAGCTCCATTGTTGAATCTACACATTCCATTCCAGTTTCTCTTTCACCAGAGGAATTCGATGGAGATATGGCTCCGGTTTGGACTGTCAGTTCATCCTCGGATCAGGATTGCCTTGATACCACTCTTCCATCTAAAGAGGTCATCCTTGAAGTAATGAATAGTGTGGAGAGACCGTTGGATGATTTGAATCATCGGTGTTACTTTCTACTAGACTTGCGCAAAGTTGAATCAAGTTTTCCTAGCCCTTAGTATTCTGGTCGTATTCACCCAGTCCTGAACCCTTTAGCACCAACACAACTTTTTGCTGAAGGGAACATGGTTTTTATTTCTCCGACTACCCCGGTGAACATCTCTAGAGATCCCAACATCATAGAGAATGTCTTCATTGGAGCCAAGGGTTCCCCTAAAGAGATTCAAACTTACACTGATCTCTTTCGAGAGTTTCAAGATGTGTTTACTTGGTCTTATGACAAAATGTCGGGTATAGATCCATCTATTGTCCAACATGAGATGAAGGTATATGAAAATTATAAGCCTATTAGGAAAAATTTTCATCCAATTAACCCTAGGAAGGCAGCAACTATCAAAGGTGAGGTGGAGAAGCTGCTTAAGGTAGGGTTCATTTACCCCATTCCTTTAACTGAGTGGGTTTAAAATCGAGTTCCTGTGATTAAGAAAGAAGGAAAAATTCCAGTTTTCATCGATTTGTGGGACCTAAATAAAGCATGTCCTAAAGATAAATACCCCACAGAGTTTATAGATCAGATCATCGATGAGTGTGTGAGGAATGATATTTTCTCCTTCATGGATGGTTTCTTAGTCTATAATCAAATTACTATCCGTCCTAAAGATCGGCACAAGACTGCATTTACTTCTCCTTGAGGTACCTTTTCTTACAATAAAGTGCCTTTTGACCTAAAAAATGTTGGAGCTACTTTCCAATGGGCCATGTCTTATGCCTTCCATGACATCAAACATATTATCAATGCATATTTGGATGATTTAGCTGCTCATTCTCGCAATATAGTTGATCACCCTTCTCACCTCCACCAAGTTTTTGAACAATGTTAGTATTACAAAATCCGCTTGAATCCGAACAAGTGTGTTTTTTTTCTCACATCCGGTCGATTAGTGGGACTTCTTGTGTCTACGGAAGGGATTCGGGTAGATCCCTTAAAGTTTGAGGCAATACTTTAGTTGCCTTCCTTGTCTTCAATTCGTCAACTTCAAAGTCTGCAATGAAAAGCTATTTTCCTGTGGTTATTTATCATAAATTATGCCTAGATTACAAAGGGATTGATGAGATTATTAAATAAGGGAGTCCCATTCTTTCGGGTTGACTTTTATCAATACTTATTCGATGCTTTGAAAAAAGCATTGACCTCTGCTCCTTTACTGAGAACACCTGATTATAGCAAGGATTTCCTCTTGTATCTCGCGACAGCAGAATCTACCATTGGTATGGTTCTGGTTCAGGAGGATGATGCTCTTTCTGAGCATGTTATATACTACCATATTTGAGGCTTGGTAAGACCTGAACTTCGGTATTCTCTGATAGAGAAGATTTCTTTAGCAACCGTTCATGCTATGCAGCGGCTCATACATTACATTCTCCTTTGCAAAACTTATGTTTTGGAAGCAATCAATCCATTTCAGTTTGTTCTTAGTAGGCGAGTGATTGGGGGAAAATAAAATCGATGGATTGTGATTTTTCAAGAATTTGATCTTGAGTTTAAGTCTGCCAAGTCCAAGAAATCATTAGTTTTTGCGAAATAGATTTCTGAGTTGGACTGTGGAGAAGAGATTGTTTATGACGAATCATTTCCTGATGAGCATATTTTTCTCATTTCTTCACAGGATCCTTGGTAAGGGGATCTCATAGTTTATCTCCACAATGTGAAGTTTACCTTGAATTTTTTGAAATATGAGCGCCAGAATTTAAGTCACTTAGCCAAAAATTATTTGATTATTGGTGACACTTTATATCGTCAGTGGGTCAATTCGATCCCTATATGCTACTTAACTCTCGAACAAGCTGAGGTTGTGTGGAATGACTATCGCACTGGAGCTTGTGGTGGTCATTTATATGGGCTTGTTATAGCCCGAAAAATCTCACATGCAGGATACTTTTGGCCTCCTATTTTCAAAGATTATATGGAATCAGTCAAAAGGTGTCATCTGTGTTAGGTGTATACTCGAAATATGTGGAATCATCCAACTCTGCTCTTTCCTGCCATCACTGTTGGCCCCTTTACAAATTGGGGTATTGATTATACTACTTATAACCTACCTTCGACTAAAGGTCACAAGTACATTATCGTATTTGTAGAATACTTCATAGAGTGGATTGAGGCTATGCCTAATTTTGGGAATGATGGCGAGACAACAGCTATTTTCCTCTTTATTCAAGTCATTTCTTTCTTTGGTATTCCCAAAGAGATTGTCACTAACCATGGTAGTCACTTTCAGAACAACATGATGGTTGAATTGGATCTAAAATTAGGTTTATGGAAGGAGAATTCATCTCCTTATTATCCTCAAGCCAATGGGAAAGTTGAAGC
Source organism: Pinus albicaulis (assembly GCA_034641835.2). Taxonomy (NCBI): domain Eukaryota; kingdom Viridiplantae; phylum Streptophyta; class Pinopsida; order Pinales; family Pinaceae; genus Pinus; species Pinus albicaulis. Next base: position 917,300,003 of record CM076577.1, on the reverse strand, counting down.
ATGAACAAATCCTTAAAGACAATTCTTTAATGGATGATTGATAAAGCCAGATCCAATTGGCATATTATGTTGTATCCTGCACTTTGGGCATACCGGATGTCAGTCAAAACTGCAACCAGTTTTACTCTATTTCAACTGGCTTATGGGTTGGAATCTATATTTCCTATTGAATGCAAAATTCCCTCTCTTAAGTTAGTTGTTGAGTTTCTTCCTAACACTTCCAGTCTCAAAGAATGACTTCTTCATCTAAAACATCTCGATGAGAAGCATCGAGATGCAATTACGATGAATGAGGAACATAAGAAATGGGTAAAGGTTTAGTACAATAAGGTGGTCAAACCTAGGGTTTTATCTAAAGGTGGTCTTGTCTTGATTTATGGCCAAGAGAAGGATGCATTGGGGGCATGAAAATTAAAATCTATGTGGTATGGCCCCTTTATCATTAAAAAGGTCTTGAAGAAAGGAGCTTATGCCTTGATTGATTTTGATGGAAATGAGTCGGTGGAGCTCGGAAATGGGCTATATTTGAAAAATTATTATGCCTAGGATTTGGCCTAGCATCTTTCTTTGTTGTATATATTTTGTTTTTTTACATATCTAGGTTTTTCATTTTTGGTATTATTTTGATGAAATTGATCTGCTTTGGTAGGTAATATTGGATGACATGAGTCACTTTGGTTTCGCCGATGGTGCTAGTACACATACTCAAAACTTGGCTTCTACGTCTTGGGTACTCCATTATCCATCCGGTCAGTTGTTAGTTTCAAGAGGTGTTTGCATTGGGCCTGCTTCGAACAATGTAGCAGAATACACTGCAGTGGCTAACTTACTCTCAGAGGCAATATCTTTGGGTGTTGATTTGTTAATAATTTTCTTGGATTCACAGCTGGTGGTTTCACAGTTGAACAACACATATTGGGTCCGAGACCCATTTTTACATTGATTTTTTTTTAGGGAACGTTTTTTACAAAGATAATTTCAATTTATAACATTCATTCATATTCCTCGATCTGAAATTTGGATGGTATACTTATTGGCTAATCAAGCCATTGATTGGCATGTTAATCATTCAATACTTTAAAAAATATATCAAATACATCATTCATTATCATACATTTTAGTCATCACATCATATAAGTCATTGTGTGTATATATATATATATATATATATATATATATATATATATATATATATAAGAGTGCTAAAAATATACAAAATCTGGATCATCATGTCCTACAAAATTAGGGCTTATTCCCGATCATGTCTATCATCAAAAAATATATAGTCATATGATCATATCTATAAATCTACTCCTAAGGTTCCTATCCAACATTTGTGTTCCTATAGAACATAATGGAAGTCGCTACATAGCGGACTAACTGCACCTAGTCTTGTGGTACTCCTACCACCCATCTCTGGATAGCCTATGATAGGTCGTCGATAGTAGCCATAGGCACCTGGCGAGTCAAGCTCTCCAAGTTCCTCTATACTACATGGAGTGTCCTGCTATGGTTTTTAGCATCTACCTTACCTCTGCGGTGCTTATGCCTTGGGTATCACTCAATCCTGACTGGTCCCATGTCTACATCATGATCATCATAATTTTTAAGTCATTTAGTCCAATAAAGAAAAAAATTTCATTTTCATACTTTGAAAAATTAAAAATAAAAATCATATAATCAAAAATAAAAAATGCAATCTCACCAATTGTGCCCCATGCTGCACCGAGTGGCATGACTAGATCTGGATTTGCACAAAAGTCCATCCAAGCATAGGGGAATATTCCACTTTGATAACTTGTTCTTCCCACCATTGGAAGAACTCTTCATCCCAAGTGGTTCGAGGAACCTCACTTCCCCCTAATCTCTTCATCAGATCTTCTCATCGAGCTATTCTTGGATCTCTCGAGCTGCTGATAGTTGAGATGAACTTGGGCTAAAGGCCTGGGACCCTTAGAAGAAGAATGCCAACAAGATTGTACCATACCCAGAATGTTTAGTCTTTGCTTTCCGGATTGAAGTCAATTGTTTTTTCATATTTCTCATCAAGGCTGTGCACCAATCAAAGAGATGAATCACGCATTTCACTACTATCCTCATTTGTGTCCGTGAAGCATGATGCAGAGAAGCAGATCCTAATACTCTTCCAATGGGAAAGAGAAGGATCTTCATGTATAAATCCTTCATACATCTGATATGAATCTAAGTTCCTACCCTTTATGCATCCTCTACGCAGTAGACTTGGACATAATCCTCTACGGTAAGCCCTCCAAGAAGATTTATGTGCAAGTCTACTAGGTCTCCTCTCTGAGGGAGTCTAATAATTCTAGTTCCTCGCTAGAATTTGTCGCCCATGCTTGTTGGATTGAGGGGTTCTGACCCAGGTTCGAAGGTTAAGGTTTGCCAACAAACCCCTATAGGCCCTTTCACTAGTGACCTGCTTGTGTAGGCCAAAGTCCCACCCGAAACAGTATGGGAGGGTGTTGGAATTAGGTTTCTACACCCTGAGAGAGAGTAGGTAAATCAAGTAGATCTGCGTTCGCAGCTTATCGGGTTTGCACAAGACAGATTCATTCATAGGTTTTTTAACAGTATAATCCACACTATAATAGAGCTATAGATCTTGTCAATATATTTTCATCCATGTGCGTATCAGATGTTATCAGTACACAATATCATAATGCACCATTAACAGATTATAGATACACTACAACATAGACAGATTCGCAGCATAACAGGTAACACATAACACAAATGTATTCTTAGTTCTAACAGATCTCAAATATTCACATCAACAATAACATATAAAATTCGATAACACAGAGCTACTTTAACTATATCCACATATATTAGCATCAAAACCCAGTACAATCCACACACAACCTGCGCGGATAGCTAGCACGGTCCGCACACAGTAGGACTGAGGATCTCCATGCACACATCTAGCAGGAGTCCTTACCCTATTGGCCCAATGACAAATCTAACAATTCGCACTTAGAATCACACTTATTTCTTGCCTACCTTAAGACTCAAAATGTTCATCAATTTATATCGATTTAGCCTACGCTTCCAATGGTCTGCAAACCGTGGTTTGTAGACTCTTGGTCTACCCTTGACCCATTAAAATGCATTCAGGGCTTTGACCCACCCCAAAACCCCTGTGTTAGACTAATTAAGACAAAAAATATACAAAACTGTACAAAATTCGCAGCTTTTAGGGGACCCTATTCCAACAGTCCCCCAACACAATCTTCTAACTTGTCCCAAGTCACTGCCGTGGTGGGGTCTCCAACTGCGCCTGTAATATTTTTATCACCTCAACTAGTGGTGGTAGCATGACTTCACTCTGAGCAGCATCATTCTGAGAAATATCCACCAATTTTTGTGAAGTTGGTCCCTCGGTCGCAGCTGTGGCGCTCTCCAAAGTCTGGTTTATTTTTTTAATGGTGACATCAATATTCTGAAAGAGCTTGAGGGCTTCATCAGCCCATGGCTTAAGGCGGTCATTAAAATTCTTCTTCTTCTGGCGGATCTCGTTGAAATCATCCTGGAGGGAATGGCTAGTTCACAGTCATGCCAATCGTTGAGGAGGGATCAAAGTAGGAATCGTAACTTCCAACTGCTCTAACGTTTCTTCCTTCTGTCACATGTCCTGGTTTATTTCACACAGGATTAGGTCGCGCTACACCTTGGTCCATAACTGCATGGTTGTGTCTAGCAATTGGGCACCCTGAGCAATCTGTCATGTAATCACATTCATGGCCACCGTAACCAATGCAGCTCGCTAGGCTAGCACCTCTGGTGGTGTCTCTAGCTGCAACTTGGCCTACAAGTCTGTGATCTTTTGTTCCATCTCTATTTTAACCGCATGCATCTTGGTCGTTGAGGCCCATAATGCTGTGTAAAACCCCTCAATATTGGCCTGGGGGGTGGAAGATGCTCGAATATCTTCGGAAATGTCCATGTAGAGCCTACTAATGAGGTGTTGCAGCTTCGTCTGTTGCGTAGTGGTAAGGGTACACGCAGCTTGTACTAGAGAAATTTCAGCCTTCCTTTCCTCAATTGTTTGCTCAGCTACACTGAGTTGCTGGTGTACTCTATGGTCTTAGTGTTGAATTTATTCGAACAAGGAGGTGTTTGGTACCTACAATTATTCATGTGGAAACCTTGCTAGATTCAGCTATACATTTGCACAGGCCTGGACTTGCACTCCCAAGTCAGGTGGACTGATCATGAGGGTTGTGCCTGGAAATGAACAGATGCGGATTTCTTCTATAACAAGTACTGCACTGATAGTTGTTGAGGCCATTCGTACTTGAATCATACTAGTTTGCATCATATCCATCTTCAGCTATAGAGCTTGGAGCTCAGCCTGAAGTGTGTCAACCGTGTCTTTCTACTGCTCTTATAGAGCCAACCATTTTTCTTCGACAACCAAAGTGACCGCGTCTGTGATTTATTTAAGGCCCCCTTCTGTCAGTGTAATAGTTTTGTCGTGTTCTATTCATTGAGAGTGTTGTTTATTTCGTGGCCCTTTGGCTAGTTCACAAGCTCTATTTGTTCTGTGGGGAGATTCAACACCTCATCTCTCCTACCCTTCAATACCCAAATTCTGCTGCGACCCCTTCTGTGATGCTTCATCTGCACCCTTCATTGTACTACTCAGTTGTGAACCCTTCTGTGATGCGTCTCTTGCATTATTTATTGTGCTTGTGCCTTTTCCCCTAGTTTCTTTGGTGACGACCTATGGGGTGACCTTCGTGGTGCTCATTCCCTCAACATCCTTCGTGCCTCTTTTGAAGCCAAGCTTCCACTAAGGAGGCCATTGTGCAATAAACTGGTCAATCTCCTCAACTTAAACCATATAGGAGAGTGAAATCCATGCTGGATCCTTGCGGCTTAGGACTTTTATATTATGCATAGTTACCTAGAATGTGGCAATGATTTTATACTTACCATAGATGGCTAGCGACAGACGCAGCCGGGAGATGATAGCTGCCATGAGCCCACTTTGAAACAGCACAAAAAAGACTTGATTATCCTCGATGCACTGCATATCCTTAGAGTCCCATAAGTTTGTATATCGAGCCCCCTCGTACATGTCTAGGGTGAGCTCTGAGAGGAAGATTCCTCAGGTGCTTCCCAGGTGACCAACGTGATGAGCAGCAGTAGCGAGGAATAACAAAATGTGCGTCCCTATTCTTAGGATTCACAAACATTCACTAGGAACTCATTGCACATGTATTGGGACCAATTAAATCGGACCCCTTTCTCGCACCGGCCTGCCAACTAAATCACATAGGCAGGGACGGTGGTTATCTGGAATTTTCGCATCATCTTGCATGGTGACAACATGGTACCCAATTGTGTACTAGGGTCACTAAGGGATTTGACTATGAAGCCTCGAGTGTTCTGCTCCACATGGTAGTCTTTGCACACCCTGTCAATCATCTTCTCCTCATAATTCTTACCAATGTGCAGCAGAGGGTCCGGCCTGTCCATGGGGAGACCAATAATCTGATGAATGAGCGCAGCATCGATGGGGATTCGATCCTAGATCCATAAGCATCCATCATGGACCAGGGCAAGAAACTGACGTACTAGATGGTCCGTGATATTGTAGTGGCTGAAATGCAAAATCCTTAGTAGTTTTAGAAGCCCAAATCCTGCCACTCCGTGTACCCAGTGTAGGGGAATAATATTTATCCTGTCATCTTCTTATACTCTTTCCAGATATAACTTGGGTGCCAACTCGGGGAAGGCCTCCAAATTGGCCAAGTCATGATCATCGAATTTCACCTCATGAAGCCTGTTAAAGGGTTCGCCAATGATGGGGACCACTCTCAGGGTCAGTGGCATCTGAAGGTAGGTGCGCAGGCCATTAATATTCTTTGACATGCATATGGAGGGCATGCGGGGCCGAACAAAGGGTGGCAACCAATTGATTGGTTGAGCTACCTCAGGCTTTTCCTGAGCATAGAAAGGTCACATTACTGGTTTAGATGAGCCCCTCAGGGCCATCCTCGGCAGGGATTTCACATTTTCAGGAGAAGTGTGGGGCTTTACTCCAACCCATTCTATAAGTTTCCCCGACCCTCGTGTTTTTTCTTTTCCCTTATTCTTTGCTTGAGTCGGTGTGGATATGAATTCTTCAGATTCCGATTGAACTTCCACTACTTCCTCAAACTCCTACTCTGTCAATACTATGGTCTGCGAGGACCCACCAGGGTTGGTGGCCATCATTTTGGTGTGGAAGATGAACTCTGGGTTGCTACTATCAAAGGAAGTAGGCTACTAAAAAATGAAAGGGACACAATAAGCACAAAAAATCTTATAGCACAAACTTGTCAAGGAAAAACATGCCAAGTAAAAACTATTCAAACCCTTGTTCGATCTATCCTTCTCCTTTTATAGCCTTTGCGATCAACCAATGCTTTGGAAAACCTTGATTGGAACTTACCATCAAGTAAACGATAAAAAATCTTCGGAAACCACTTCATTAAATGTCATCCACCGACTCCTTTCAACAGTAACTTTCACTTTTTACCTGATTTTACTGTTCCAATGTCTAGTTTTTACATGTTCTATGCACCCAGCACACCCCTGAGCTCCCAGCGGACCTCCTGTGCGCCTAGTGCAACCCTACACTCCCTGTGTACCCCCTGCAATTCTAGCACACCTCTGTGCTTCCAGCGTGCCTTCTGCACTCTGAAAATGCTCTTGCACCTTCGTTGCACCCCTTCGAGCTTCCAAACCTACGGCGGCTCCCTGTGCATATCATGGTACATTTCGTTCTTACCTTCCTTGGTGGGCATACCCCACTCCATACAACTACTCAGGCCATGTAGTCATTTGATTCGATATGGTTTGAGTCGGCTACCATTGACATAGTTGGGTAGCATATCGCCATGCAGGGTGGCTAACTAAACAACTCCACCATTCGTGATTTCTTTAACTGCATAGGGCCCTAAACAGTGTTGTTGGAACTTCCCTTGGTGTTTCACAAACTGGCTATCGTATAGTAGGATTAATTCACCCTCTGCAAAGGTATTTTTTCAAATATGTCAATCGTGCCATGCCTTATCCCAAGCCTTCTAAACCTACTGATGGAATTTAGCAATGAAACGATCTTCCTTCAAAGCCACAAGTTGTGCTAACCGCTCCTCCAAGATATCAGGCTCTGCCATATTTGTAAAGAATGCGATGCACATGCTATGAACAATGTATTACATGGGCATAATTTCCTCCTTGCCATAAACCGTCCTAAACAGTGTTTTCTCTGACAACTTCTTACAGGTTGTTAGGTATCCCCAAAGAACAGATGGTATATGCACATCCCAGTTGATGCGATTGGCATTATAGACCTTAGTCAGTGCCTGCTCTGAGACTTTATTGAAAGCTTCGACCACTCCATTTTCTTGGGGATGATATGGAGTGATTTTCACATGATGGATCCAAAATTATTCCTTCAAGGCATGTATTGTTTTGTTAACGAAATGCATACCTATATCGCTCATCAAGATCTTCAGGCATCCAAATCTGGTCAAAATCTGCTCAAAGATGAAGTGCGTAGTGGTATATGTAGTGCAATCCTTCCCCACTTATGATTTAGTCCACCTGGTTACATAATCAGTGGCAGTTATAATGTAACACACACCTGTCTTCTTTCCAAGTGGGTTGATAGGTTCTGCAAAATCGATGGCCCATTTTTCAAATGCTTGGAAATGGATGATGTCGGCGAAGTGTGCATCAACTACCTTAATAGCAAACAGTTGCACATCAGGAAATCCTTCATCTAGGTTGGTCGGTTCCTCACCACTCTCAATGCAGGACAAGTGATCCAGCCCAGAGTTCAACTTCCCCGACTTGACAATGATTTCAAAGTTGTATTACTGGGACACCAGTAGCCATCGAAAAATATTCCTCCCCCCAACACAAGCTTATTCACCAGGTACTTTAAAGCTGAATGATCCATAAACATTTTAAAGTGTCCTCCTAATAGATAGTGCCGATACTTTTGTAATGCGTAGACCGTGGCCAATCCTTCCCACTCCATGGTGGAGTAGTTGTGCTTGGCACCAGAAATTTTCCTACTAGCAAATGCAACCGAGTGATCAATTTCCCCGTCTCCAAGTTGCGTAAGGACTTCTCCCAGGGTGATTCCTGATGCATGTACATGAACATGGAATTCCTTCACCCAATTAGGGAAGATGAGAATAGGCACAGAGACCATCTTCTACTTGAGTAGCTCGAAGCTCTTTTGGCATTCTTTATCCCAAAAAAATGTAATATCCTTCTTAAGTAGCTTCTCCATAGGTGTTGTGATCAGTGCATATTCTTGAATAAACTTTTTGTAGTAGCTTGTATGTCCAAGGATTGAACACAGTTTTTTCTCAGTTCTAGGTACTACCAGATTTATCATAATTGTGACTTTTACAGGGTAAACCATCAACCCCTATCGTCAAACTATATGCCCGAGCAAGATTCTGAAGGGTATGCAAAATATGCACTTCTTGATATTCAGGGAAATCTAGTGTTTTCTACATTCATCCAACATCATGCGCAGGTTCGAGACATGCTTCCTAACCAAGGCGAAGACACTCCAGTCATCAAAGTATACCTGCAGAAACTTGTGGTTGAATTATTTCAATATTGCGACCACCACCCGTGAAAAGATGGCAGGAGCATTATTAAGCCCAAAAGGCAAGACAATATATTGAAAGGATCCCCATTCACTAGTAAATAGAGTTTTGTTGTGATATTTAGGTGCGATTCTGATTTGATGGTAGCCCAAGAATCCATCCGTAAATGATTACGCTTCCTACCCTACCACGTTGTCAAGGATTTTTTCTAAAAATGGCATGGCAAAGGGATCATGTATGCAAGCATCATTTAGTTTGTGTAAACCCACACAGATCCATATTTCTCCCTTCATCTTTTTCTCTTGAACCACCATCGAGCTTACCTAGTCTGACTATTTGACTAGTTTGTACCTACAGTGAGCATTTTATCGATTTCTTCCTTAACATTTTGATTATATTTAGGATTCAATCGATAAGTGCACTGCTTCATAGGGTACACATATAGTTTTAATGTGATGCGCATGACCCCTAGGTCCCCTGTGATCCCCTTAAGCTCTGAAAAATTCATTGGGAATAAGTCGTGCCCACTGTATCATCATCCCAGTAATCCCCAATTTTAGCCAAGTTAGGTTGTTCTTTCGTGCTAATGTTGACTTATCGCAGCTTCATAGGCTTCGTAACATAGTCAATGTGTAGCGGGGGTCCCTCAACTATGCGCTCTCCCTCTGATTCCAGGATAGATACATTTTGCGGATTTTCATCGCATTCTTCAATTACTATATTGTGGCAGTTGACAATATCCTTCATCTACATTTCCCATGTTAGTATCCCAAGTTTTTTGGAAGGGCGTGATACATAAAATACGAAGGTATCTATATCCTCCAGAGCTTCGTCTAGCGCCTCCGTGCCCCCTGTTAACCCAAATGTGCCTACAAATTCATCCTTTAATGTTTCCTAGTGGCGGTTGTGCTGATGTAGCTCCGCATATAAGTACCATGGGGTGGGAATTGGTCCCAAGGCATGAATAAACAGGTGAACCCATTCTTCTATAGTCTGGTCACAACACTTCTCCATCCAAGCGAACAAATGTTCGTGCGGGTCCCCTACCCCAAGGAATTTCTTTACGTGCTAGTAAAACAAAGGTTCAAATCATAGGACCATCATATCTCGACACTCTTCCCAGTCCTAGAATGCCCCCTTATGTGTGTCCCACCACCTCGCAGGTGTTGCGCACATAACTAATTTAAGGTCCCATAACCTTCAATCTCTTGAAACCTCAACTTAAAATTCTTGCAAAATATCCTTAATGCTACTAGATCCATCAAAGTATATTAGTTCTCTTACCTCATAGGAGATGCATCAGAAGTCCTTTGTGATCCTAAGGAATTGCAGCACAGATACAACGTTACTGATTCTGCCAATTTTCCATCTCTTGGTTGGAGACAGAGAAACATTCGCTATCCTTTCCCTAGCAGAGTACGCCATCGGCTATGGGATTGATACAATATTCATCTAGCACAATTAATTTATAAATATGGTCTAAATCTTCTTCTTCATGCACCAGCTCTGTATATCATTCTCCTTCTATAGGGTCTAATGGTACTATCACCCGTGTACCTTCATTTTCAAAAACCATGCTTCATTTCTTTAGTTTGATGATACCTCCCGTATCTATGGCCCTGTCCAATCCTAGGAGTGAAGGATAGGGGTCCACATCTTCTACAATCTGAATGACCTCAAAGTCAGCCTAGACCTTAACTCCTGCGATATCTACCATGATCTTTGATAGTCTCCCAAAAGGTATGATCTTTTGTTGATTGGCCATGCACAGCTAGATAGTGGACCATTCCAACTTTGGTTCTCCCATTCGGTGCAAATTTTTCTTAGGCAGTACTTACACATCTGAGCCTAGGTCCATAATAACCTGATCCATCTCACAATCACCAATTTGCGCGGTTATCCACATTTCGCTACAAGTGTGTTTCTTATGCTTGTACAATTTGTGCACATCCTTAACTTCCATTGGCGGAGTTGTTCTTTCTATGCAGCTATCTATCAAATGTTGGAGGTTTTCTATGTTCTTTTGGTTGCGCAACATCTTCATACAAGCCTACAGAAATGGTTTGACATCATCATCTTCTTTGAGGCTCATGAGGGCTTGAGAATTAGATGCCTCAGTCTTAGCAAAGTCTTGGTGAGCTGCGACAAAGGTTTCCTTTTCCTTTTGTAAGTCCAAACATTCTTGTTTGATGGCTGCTTTTTAGATAAGAGGCTCCGCCTCAGCTTCCTCCTCAGATCCCCTAGTGGCCATGCCGCTGCGTGTTATGAAATTAACACTTGGTCCTCCATCTCGAGGTTCTGGCTTAACCCTCTGTACATTCTGCGTAGGTGTCTACTGCTTTTCCTACATTTTAGCTATTAGAATCGGGCAGTATTCAATCACATGGTCCAGTTGTCTATAATATCTACATGATTTTCTTGCAGGGTTTGGGTAGCCCCTTATGAAGTGCCCTACCTCTCCGCAGTTATAGCAGATCAGATGTCCTCTTCCGCTTCCTGCGCTTCCACCTTGGCCCCCTCCCATGCCCCTAGCTGGCGAGCCACCTATACCTGAGGGGGATATTGGAGAAGAAGGGTCTAATTGTACCCTATATAGGTCTACCCGGTCTATCATTAGATAATAAGTTTTATAGTTATGCTCATCATATCCTACTCATTAGAAAAATGAGCACCATTTTTGCTTCAGTTCTGGGACATACGCACCTAGACGGGGGTAATGGCTGGTATCATGTAGGCTGGCTGCGGGACAATAATCACACCACAATGCTGGTTCACTTGGTCCAGGATGCAATGGACTGGGCCCCCCCACCTGTAGGTAGTCTGCTAGCAGTGGGAACTAATCCTTGGTATGCCCAGATATCGTACATCGTATGCACCATATGTCTCGACTAGCTTCTTTCCCTCGATCCTTTCATAGGTTCTAGATCTCTATGTGCATCACCCCTAGTTGCTCTTGGAATTATTGTACTCCCAACTGGGTATCATCACTCGGTGCAACTTCCAACTTCATAGCAATCTCCAAGGCTTTTGCCTCTGATTCAATGGCTTGTTGAGCCATAGGTACGTGGAGGTGAGGTAGTAACATAGCAATGAACCATTCCTTGTGTTGTCTGTCATTATACAGAAATTCCCCTTCTCTGATTACTCGCTTTAGCCATTGGTCAACTTCCCACGTAGACTCAGAGGGTCCTTGCCTGAAATATTTTAAATCATTCACTATCTAAGAGTAGGATTTAGGCTTCCGAAAATGTTGTATTAGGGAATTATTAATATCTTGAATGGTCACATTCGCATGCTGAGCTACGTGTCCCATATACAATTCCAGGGCTCTTCCTTCAAATGCAAGGGATAGCTACGCCCTTTTCATAGCATAGTTGGCCACATTCTGCGCAGTCCGTATAGAGTCTGCGATAAACCAGAACCAATCCATATCTTCGTCCCCTACACCCTTAAAGGTAGGTAGCTTCATTTCCAAGGCCATCTCATCTTTTGATGGTGGAGGTACAGGCGAGTTCTTACCCCTATGATGATTTGAAGGTGGTGTAGTTGGAGGGCTATGCGTAGCTGAATCCCTTACCGATATGTAGAAATATCTATCTCCTTCTTTATTAGTTCTGTATTATTTTCCACTCCATGTTGTACCCTCGCTCTGATCAGAGCTCATTCACTCTATATGGCTACACATTATCTTATTTTTGCACAATAATATCTTAATCAATAATGGCAAGGTTTTTGAGAAACTTACCCTAGAAACCTTTGAAGAACCTCCGCTCTGCCTCAAAATAGGACACAAACTGATCGATTGCAAATTCCTTCACAAATCCTCCCAACACACTATCTACCCAATGATCTACCGTACGAGTGATGGTGTTATCAGCCTTTTCTAACTGCTGGATCAACTCTAAAGTCCACTGCGTGACCCATTCATCCTTCCAACACTTCTGGAAATCTACGAGCCTTGCGAGCCACTCCCGAAGCTCGGTCACAAATGTCACAAAGAAAATTTCATAAACCTCTATGCAAATGTACTTATTCTTCCACTTCTCTTCCATCAACTTTGTGCTGCAATTCTCTTTTACCACAAATTCCTGAACCTGTTTTCTGAACCACTCTTCAATTTCTTTCTTCTTAGGTCTCCAATGTTACCTTGGCATTACCTGATCCCTCTCTCAAAATTCTCCCAGTCCCAGCAACGGAACCATTTGTTGGCTCGACAGGTCCTCACCCAGGTTCAGAGGTTAAGGTTTGCAAACAAACCCCGATACTACTGGCCCTTTCAGCAATGATTTGCTTGTGCAAGCCAAAGTCTCACCGAAGTATTATGGGAGGGTGCTGGAACCAGGTTTCTGCACCCTGAGAGAGAGTAGGTAAGTCAAGTAGATCTGCATTCACAGCTTATCAAGTTCGCACAAGATAGATTCGTTTGCAGGTTGGTTAATAGTATAATCCACACTATAACAGAGCTACAGATCTAGTCAATATCTTCACATCCATGTGTGTATCAACCGTTATCAGTACATAATATCATAATGCACCATTAAAATATTATAGATACACCACAACATAGACATATTCATAGCATAACAGGTAACAGATAACACAACTGTATTCTTAGTTCTTACAGATACCAAAGATTCACATCAACAGTAACATATCAGATCCGATAACAAGAGCTAATTTAACTATATCTGCAAATATTAGCATCAAAACCAAGTAAAATCCACACACACCCTGTACACACAGCCAATAGGGTCCACACATTGTAGGGTTGAGGCTCTCTGTGCACATAGCCAGTAGGAGTCCTTATCCAAATAACCCAACGATAGATCTAACAATTCGCACTTAGCATCAGACTTAGTTCTTGCCTACCTTAAGGCTCAGAATGTTCATCAATTTATATCGATTTAACCTACACTTCCAATGGTCTGAAAACCGTGGTTTCCAGACTCTTGGTCTACCCTTGACCCATTACAATCAATTCGAGGCTTTGACCCACCCCAAAACCCCTACGTTAGACTAATTAAGACCAAAAATATACAAAATTGTAAAAAATTTGTAGCTTTTAGGGGACCCTGTTCCAACAATGCTGCAATTTATGTAGGCTTGAGAGTCCTCTTTAGTCCTGCCATGCCTTATGCATTGAAGTTTCATTCTTCTTCTTCTTTGATATCATTTTTCTGTCCATTTACCATAGAGGCTCCCTTATGTTGTTGAGTCATATTACTTCATTGCATATTGACTACTTGTTTATCTTGGCCATTAGCCGGCTTCAGTTGAACTCATATTTAAGCCATCTTTTGACCATGTATTTCTATACAAGTTAACCATGTAATCACTTAGCTTCTGCGACTTGACACCTTTACCCATGCATGGAACATTCCTTTGAGTGTCACTTACTAGTTTTTGCCACCTTGCATTAAGCATATGATTGTTCCTATCCCAGGAAATAGGGCATATGTTTCACAACACTCATTCTATCCATTGTACTATAACATTCTTTTATTCATTTTCAGACTTTGAATATGAAAAAGACAAAAAATAAATATTTGAAAAAGATAGGCAACGAGATATTACTTCCATATTTGATGGAAGATACAGTGTCAGTTGTGTCACCCTTGAACAAAGCACAAAAAAGCTAAGTATTTTCTCCATTCGGGATGGTTTTATTTTTTGACTTAGGAGAAGCCATACCCTTGTTTCATGAGTCAGCAATCCCCCGGTTGGTTATCTATTCTAATCATATGGAGGGTTTGTTTATGTCTCCTACATGACAAACTTATAAAAAGTTATCATTTGCTGCCATAGTCAACATGAGTCATGCTTTTGTTGAAGTGAATTTAACCTGAGCCGACCTTTCTGTGGTGTCTCTTGGCTCATTTTTTGGTCGACCTTCCCGACCTTGTCAGCATCTTTTTCTATCACATCAGATATTTTGTCCTTTTCTCGTGTTGGTCTGAGAATGTATCCACTAACTTCTTGTTGGTGGGTTTGTCTCTTATCGACTACGCCATATTTCTCTAAGAGTAAACCTAGAGCCTCAGCTTTCCCCTGTTTAAATCATTCATAGGTGACCTTGCGCTCAGCATTTAATCATCACCATGGGTCTTTGACTGAGTGGTTTCCCTTGTGTTCGACTTCAGATTATATTATCACACCTAGGATTTGTGTAGTACCTTGATTTCCATTTGACCTTTTCGACGGATATCTTGCCTCTTTCTCAACTTTCATTATTGGTTGGTTCAGAGGGTTTCTACCATGCGCTAGCTTCATCTTGTGCATGCTGGAAACGTACTTCAGGTTGGTTACTTCACTCTACTTCGTCTGATTCCTTCCAAATCTTGGCTTGAGGGTTAAACTCACGTTAGACTGATGTTGGATGCCTTACTACCTTCCTTCCAGCAAATCTTTTCCCATCAAATCTGACTCATCGCTATGGGAATAAGTTCTAGAGTCCTTTTCTCAGTACCATAGGGTTTGACGTCATTAGCGGCAGAATCTTCACTATCGACAGTGAGGATACATCATTCCATCCTGATTGATAGATTCTTTCAAGTGTTCGACTTCAACTCATTCATTCGCACTTGCTAGATTGTATTGTGGCACCTTGACGCTCATTATCATTATCAGTGGGTTGTCTCACATTTGTTAACGGTATACATCAATGACCGGTAATCAAACAATTTCTCACATGGTCGACTTCAGCTCATTTATTCCCATTGTGTATAATTGTGCCATCATGATCGGTGAAGACCTTGGGTTTGCATCAGCATGCTTTGGTTCACTTTGACAGCTCCTTTAGTTTTGTGCCAGTGACACCATCCACCCTTATATGTTGCAGTTTCATCAGAACAACATCTCATATGTTGGCTTCCGAGTTTCGTGTTGTACCATTTGTTCCACCACTTATGATTTGATACTTGGAGATTTAGTTGTCAATTTTTTTGGCCATCATATTTCTATTGCAACATCATTTATCAGTCTTGTATATGTGATACTTGGAATTGATTTTGACTTGTACTTCTGGGTAGTGATCAGATGATTCACTATGTAATTTACATTTCATTTATACTTGTATACATATTGTATCCACTCTATACTTCATATGTGGACATGCTTTTCTTTCACTGAGCATGGGTATGTCTCGCTCAGACATGAACTATATTTTTGATCTCCCTCACTGGATTTTTGGCAAGATGAAATCTGGTGAAGTCCTCTCTAGTCCTTGCAAGTTTTTTTTTGTGCACATAGTACATTTCGGCCATCGTGTACCCCTTCTGACTTCATATATTAGGGGGAATCTATTATAGCATCATTTATCACCATCACATACTTCATGAATTATGCATTGGCCTTGGGCAACCCTTCCCTTCAGACTTGGACATATTTCTCAAAAAAAAGTTTCTTAAAACCCATATGTGACTCTACCTAGACTTTTCCCTGTATACACGCAAGTCCATACATAGAGAACTGCATATGCCATTTTAAACATTAAAAAATATATAATTTCCCTATTTTAGAGGCAGGTTTTACAGTTTTTCTAGTAACTTAACCACCCCAGCCCATGGCCTAGTTGTTCCCAACAGAAAAAAAAAATTTGAGGGAGCATAAAATCCCCTCAAGGGAATGTCTTAAAGGAAGATAGAGAGAAACATATATTTTATATGTTGTTGGAGCCCTATACAAGTCTGATATATTCCCTTGCCTCCTGCACTTCCTAGATATATTCAGGAAACCCTTATTTCCTCGAGATGTTCACCACCCTATGTGACATCCATTGCGCACTATTATTGGAATATATCTTAAGAGGCTAGGGCTGGATGGATCTGGAGGACAATATGCTCGAAGGCCGTGGTATATTTTAGGTGATCTCTCCACGTTTGTTTAATTTACATGTAATTAATAACAGAAGTTCCATCTTGTTCCTAATGTTTACGTGTCAATAATATATTATACAAGTGCAATGATCATAAATTTTTCATTAAATATTTTTTTTATGAGTTTATGAATTATTTTGACTAACATATAGAACATATATATGTTGTACAACTAGGATTTTGTGTTCGTTCTTTGTTGATTTACAAATTACGAAGCACAAATAGTTGCATGGGGTTTGGACCCCACAGGATCTACTACAACGGGAGGATATCCAGGTAAGGTTTGCAACCTGTAGTTTCTAGTTATTAGCATAAAATTTGGTTAAATGAGTCCTTCTTGTAATGGCATGCCCCTGATCTATGAAGGTTTATCAACCCAAGACCTTTAGGGTAACATTTCCCGAAACAATTATTGGCTCCTTATTAGTTGAGTTCACTTGTGTTTGATGTCAGCTCATTTATTCACACTTAGTGGACTATACTAGGTACCATGGAAACCATTTTCTTCATTGGTGGATTCTCTCATGTCTGTTACTAGTTTACCTCATTGACTAGTAATGAGGCTATTTCTACCTAGCTCAACTTCAACTCATATATTTGCATGTGTATATTCGTACTATCGGGGTTATGTTGAAGACCCTGGGTTAGGAACTTCTTACTCTTATATGGCATCATTCGTAGGATATGTTGGAGTTATATATCATTTATGTACTTTGAGGGCTATCTGAGACACTTCTCTTACTGTCATGTATCCACAGTCCTACTGATGTAAGATATGACATAGATACATGATTTTATTTCTTAGTGGCTATGTTCTATTCATTGAGTCACATGGATCCATTATGTATGCATATCATTTCCAAGTTCCATCACTTTATGTCATGGATCCTCAACATATGTTTTACCGGCCATGTTCATTATTCTCTTATGATCGAGCATGGGTATACCCACCTCTGGGATGTTACCAATACAAATTATAATTCAAATCCAGAATCTTATATGGCATCCTATCTAGGATACGCTAGAGCTATATATCTTTTATGTACTTTGAGGGCTATCTGAGACACTTCTCTAACTATCAGGTGTCCATAGTCCTACTAATGTATACTGTGACATATATCCATGGTTGTATTTATTAGCGGATATGCTCTATTCATTGAGTCGCATGGATCCACTGTATATGTCTGTTGTGGTCATTTTCTAACACTTTATGTCATGGATATGCAGTGTATGTTTTGGTTGCAATGTTTAGTATTCTCCTTTTACCTAGCATGGGTATACCTGCCTTAGGGATATTTCTAACAAAAAAGACATTTCAACTCTAGAGTATTCTGATCTACATCTTTGGCTTTATTTCCCCACTACCGTTTTGACCTTTGATCTTTATCATAATTTATTTTTTCCATTAGATTCTCTTCTGACCTTATACGCTAGGGGGAATTCGTTATCCTCCTATTTTACTCCCCCTAGATCAGTGACACTTAGTCCTCATGACTGTCTGAATTTTTCTATATATGCAGTTAATTTTTGTCCATTTTGACCTTTAAATGCATTGAGGATGCTTTTTGCGTGTGTCCAGAGCCTTCCATATGTTCCATGCCTTCTCTATGTGTCTATACAGGGACTTCTTTCAATCTTTTCTATGATTGCATCCTAGGAACACTTTTAGAGTTCCTTAGTCCCTAAGAGATCAATTCGATTTTTCACCTATTCAAACTTATCAGTTAGAAGGTTATATAACTTCCCATCACCATGAGCATCTACATACATCCTCGAGGGGCCTATATTATCCCTATTTATACTAGACGATTTGAGAGGCTCACACTAGTTTTGGAGAGTGCCATTGTTTGAGAGAGTTGAGATATTGATCATGTGTTTCCATTTTGCTACTAGAGATAGCTTTTGAGGTCGTTTATACCGGTGTGTTTCTCTTCATGCTCATTTCCTATATATAGTGGGGAAATCTTCGAGATTGTGGAGAGAATGCTTCGAAGAGAAGGTATAAAACATTTGATTCTCTTTTATGATCAATGGAAATTCATGTTTATTCCCTTATATGAATGTGTATTAGATATATCTTATGGTCAATTTTATTTCTTTTGATCTAATGATATTCTGACGAAGATCATCGATCGTATGTATTCGGTTGTGTTTGTGTGTAGGGAAAAGAGATCCAGTGTGGACATGGTAGACTCCTCAAGTGGAGCAGAAGATGTGCATCAAACTCAAAACCCTTCCCCAATCTGTGAGGAGGCCACGTGTGATCTCATTTCTTTATAGCTTAGAAATGGTTTTTTGTTGCATGGTTGATCATTCAAGATCCCAATTTCCCTTTTTTTTTATTGGTATTGTTTTCCTCTCTCTGGTGATCTTATTGGACAAAAGATCATGGAGCAACAACTCCTTGCAAATTTAGATGCAATATACAAAGCTCTCCATATTGAATTTTTATGCCATAGGTTTGACCCGATCATGTTGCGACTTCCACCATTTCCTATATGCACATTGCAACTTGGTGACAATTCTTACCTGATCATGGATAGCCAATCTAATAAGGTCATTTGCAACAAATTCTTCTTCCGTTTTCATTATATTTTTACTTTTTACCTCATTGCATGCCCAATTTTTTAATCTAATGATGAAGTTGAAAACCTTGTCCATTTCCACCATATCGGGTAACTCCAAGATTGCGAGTGAGAAATATTGTTGATATGCATGTGGATTCCCTGTTTTTTTAATATATTTGACCTTTGACCTTGCATCCCAAGTCTCATCTTGTGGGCTAAACTGAGTCAGAAAAAAATTCTTCATATCTTCCCAAGTATAAATATCACCAACATCACCATGAAAAATATGATCTAATTTCCTTATCCACCACATCCTGACATCCTTCATGAGGAATTAAGAAGTTACCTTTACCTTGTCTTCTTCCTCGAGAATCCCCAATTGTTCCATGTATTTCTCCATATCCTATAGGAAATTTCCAAGTGCCTTTGCACTTCTCATCCCATCATAAGAATTAGGTTCCTTGAATTTCACATAAGTAGTCCGTCCAATGTGTCCTTACCCAATCGACTTATTCAAGAAAAAAATATCATTTCGAGCCTCATCAATAACTTTCTACAGCTTCATGATATCATCCAATGCTTGATCTATTGTAGCTTCAAATTTCTTGAATTCCTTCTCTATTTTCCCATACAGCCAATCAGTGTACTCATATTGTACCTTCAAGTTCTCATGATCCTATTTCATCTTTGTGAACTTATCCCTAACTTATGCATTCTCATATTTCAATGATTCCATATTTGAAGACATCTCATCCATATGGTCCAATACCATATCCATGAAAATTGTCTCGGGGTTCATGTCAGATTCACCAGTAGCCTGAGGTTCTTCCATATTGTCCATGATTAGTTTTTATTTTGAAAGTGTCATGACCATACAGTATCTCATTCAAATTCAGCCCAAAAAACTTGCCCCTGTCAAACTCCCCAATGTTTCACTGCAACCAAATAATGCAATGTCACAAGCTTCAATACCAACTGCAACCATTTCCTACCATATTCTTGCTTCCTTCTTCAATCGTCAAAGCCCAGTGGAACTGGGATTTGATACTAACAGTCAAACCTCTACCTTGTTCGTATTATTTCAACCATGCATAGGTAGGTGCTGCACCACCATACTTTTTCCTTTCACCAATACTCAAGTACTCGAACTATGCCTAGCCAAAAATTATCCAATTTTATCAAAAGCATTATCAATGTAGTGGAATTAAACATTTATCTTTATATATATGTGCACAACGAAACAATAAACATTAAAACACACATATCATATGTGGGAGGGGCAACTCCCTTTTAATTTGAGTCTTCCCAATATATAATATTTTTTTGCAATTCAATTATATGAAATTACTTTACACTGTCACGTAACCTGCAATAACCCAACTTGCACACTTATTTACAAAATCATGCACCTGTCATGCACTTAACCAGTCCATGATTTCACCTTGATACAATTCACGTTCGTGTTGTTTAGCCACAGTGTCATTCAAATCGTCATTCATCATGCTGTTTGTACACCATGCTTGAATTTTTCACAATTTCGGTACCAAAGACCTGCTGCAAGATCATTCATAATGTGCCCTAACCAATTGTGGTAATATGGCCCATGGTATACAACCTACTGGCACAACCCAAATTTCTTCCATTCATTTTCAACTCGTGCCTACAACCCAACTGGGTCGTTGATCTCGTGCATGACCTTTGACAAAGTCGTGTCTTTCATGAGACCAAAACCAAAATCACTCTTGCATCGAAACCTCAAGTTCCTGCCTGCAACAATATTGGGATCTATGTCCATCACCCTCCACATCTATGCTCGACCCTTTGCTTGGCTCTACATTTCTCACTATTCTTATTTCTCTATAAAGTATGTTATTCGATGATGCACTAAAATTCCATCTCCCATTTATGATTTATATGCCCTCCATCGATTCCAATTATCCAACAGTCATTTCATTTGGTTGAACGATGGGTCGGCTTATTGCTACGACATGTGCAAACAATTTTCCCATTCACAATAACACACACCTTCACTTCAAACACTCATGTTCACTCATAGTTCGGCCCTATACGTCGGCTTCACCACACGATACACCCATCATGTCGTTCGGTCACACATTCTTTCAACCTGTCACATATCCACATGGGTCGTCCTTCCCAACCAACTCACACGACTCACTTTTATCTCATTCATCCAAGTCGACCACGTGCTCTCCTTCGTCTGAATCTCCAAATAAATCCATACTTGGGTGCCTCACCCTCTAGGTGTGTTGCCACCCAGGTGCCGAGCTTGGGTCACCCAATGCGCCCTCGCCGGATGATGTGCTCGCGCTTTCCCACCATGCATGCCACCACAAAGGGCGGGATCCTACCTAACACAACGCTCTTGCTATGTGTGCACCCAACTGTCACATTTGACTAAACACCACTCTAAGTCGCTCGAACCATGCACACTCAACCTGAGTCACCTTAAGTCAGGCAACCGTTGCATATAGGAACGTCTAATATGACTCGGCTACATGACTCCCGACTCAGGCACCTGATACTATAGCTTTCTTTCCATCTACCTCTCTCTCTCTGTCTTCACCTTATCAATCCGTCTCTTTTTTCATTCTCTCCCTCTAACAATCCTCTCCCTATTCCCTATCATTCTCCACTATCCCTTACTCTCTCTCCATATCTCTATTATCAATCCCTCTCTCTCTCTACCTATCTCCCTCTATCTCTTTCTTCTTCCCTCCCTCCCTCTCCCCCTCCAACTCCATCTCTCTCTCCCTTTCTCTCTATATCACTCTCCTTCTCTCTATTGAGTCCTCTCTCTCTTTCTTCCTCTCTCTGTCATTCTCTCCCACCTCCCTCTCTCTCTTTCTCTCTCTCTGTCTCTCTCTCTAGCTCTATCACTATCTCCCTCCCTATCTCTCTCTTCCCCTTATTTTTGTATCTCTCTCCTCTCCTTTTCTCTTTCTTCCATCCTCTCTCCCTCACTTTCTCCAAATATCTCCCTTGTCACTCCCTCTCTTTCTATACGTATATCTCTCTATGTATTCTCTCTTTCCTCCCTCTCTCTCCCCTTCCAACTCCATCTCTCTCCCTCTTTCCCTCTCTCCTTCCCTCTCCTCCTCCTATCTATCTTCCTTCTTCTCTCTC
Organism: Pinus albicaulis; assembly: GCA_034641835.2. Taxonomy (NCBI): domain Eukaryota; kingdom Viridiplantae; phylum Streptophyta; class Pinopsida; order Pinales; family Pinaceae; genus Pinus; species Pinus albicaulis. Next base: position 917,277,776 of record CM076577.1, on the reverse strand, counting down.
CCTCTCTCTCCCACTTCACTTTTTCTTTCCCAACATCACTCTCTCACTCTTTCTCTTTCTCTCTTCCCCCCATATTTGTCACTATATCCATCCCTCTCCCTCCCTTCCTCCCTCTCTACCCCCTTCTCTAAATTAAATTTTATTCCATGATATTGTGTTTAAAAAAGTATCTAAATAAAAAAAAAAACTCAATTTTTTGTAAACATTAAACTTGTGTTTTAGATGAACCATGTCAAATAAAATACAATAATGAAAAAATTAAAATATTAATGCACTATCTTTCCTTTGTTATGGTTAGTCAATTTGTTTGTTCTCATCTCTTTGATTCTTATTTAAGATGAATCTATGCTGGTTCTTAGTTGTATTATTTATATTATATATATTTCACATATTTATATATAAAAGTATTATAATTCTTTATTTTATTGAAACCTTGATTTATTTTCTACGGAAATCTATTTTATATTCGTGGGGATAGAGGATTTATATATATCTCAAAATTAATGATAACCCTTTTGCTTTTATATTTAATAAAAAATAATGCTCTAAAATTAATTTTAAATAAAATATTTTTATTGTGAAATAAGTTACATATTTTCATCTTGTGGTGTTTATAAGACATGGTATTGTAAAAAAGCCTATTTACATGTTAATAATATCCACGGTAAACTGGGGATGGATATTCTTGGTAAAGTAAGGGTAAATTTCCATGGTTAATAATCATGTCATATTGTTATAGAATATTTTGATTGTGAAAGAAGCTATAGTTTTTGTGCATGTGGTATTGATACCATGTTGGCCCATGGTATGGTAACAAAGCCTATTCACAGGTTAATAACCATATCAAAATACAGCAAATTCAAATTTCCAATAAATTTATCTTTTTATTATTAATTGAGGCAAAGTTTAAATGTTTACAAAATTTATATTGATTTTAACATTTGATTTATTACTTTTAACCCTATTTTGTTACTTTTAATAATTCATTTTAGTTTTTAATTTAGTGAACATATAAATGTTAAATGCTTATGTTAAACCTTAAACATTTACACCTGCACATGTACCCCTATACTAGATGACATTAACATTAGATTAAATTTGTTAAATGTTAAATATTGACATGTTGAACATTTATGCTAGACATCTACCCTATACTAGGTTGTAGAGAGCATCTCGGCGCAAATATATATCTTTCCATTATTATAGCATCTATATTTTTAAAATTTTATTTGAAAAGCTAAAATAATACGAGTTCTGAAGCATGTGTCATTTCAATATTATTGTGGTAAAAATATTACCAATATTTGTAATTAAAAACTAATCCATCTATGTATAGGAAATTACACAAACATGCATTTATAAGTATATAAAAAATATTTTACAACTCTAATAAATTATAAAAAAAATATTTAAAAAATATAAAATATGTTTCTTAACTCGTTGGAATTTTGTAAAAAATGTTTGAAAAACACTCTCCCATTTCAATATTTAAAATACAATGGGAACTTTGTCTCCTCAAAATTTTGTCTAAAATGGTCTCACAAAATTTTTGTACCAATCACAACACTCACTCTTTCCACAACACACATAATTACCACCATGATAAGTAAAAATATTTTAATGAGTTTCGTGGGTGCAATTATTTTTGTTAGTGTTGCACATAACTCTTGTAAATAGTCTTAGCCTTGGTTAGAATCCTAATGAATCCAAATAATAAAAAACAATGATTAATTGAAATACAAAAGTAAGAAAGTATTGAAATTAAAAAAAAAAAGTTGAAAAGAGCTCAAAGAAAGAGTAGTACCATATGATAGCAAGAGTAATAAACCAGTTTATTCAACCTCAAAAATTTTCAGGTTCATATTTCTTGCATTCAATCTCCTCATTAATAATGAGTTTAAATGGATTGAAAATGTTTCAGTGTTGTGTTTACTCTTATTTATAAATATGTTATTTTTGTGTATTAGAAAATTGATTAAAACCTATGTTTTACACCTTTGATGACATATGAAAATAATAATATGAATATATCATTGTAAATAAAGGTAATAGAATATTATATAAACCTTATGTTAAAACTAGAAATTGTAGCAGATGTTGAAAAGGAAACACTGTAAGGCATAAATTCAATCACAAGATATATAAGATCATTGAATATAAAAATTAGTAAACAAAATGTAATTAAAACTTAGAATATAAAGAGAATTCATGTACATTATGCCAAATTTACAGATTCTATAACCTTTCTGTTAGTGTAAAATATTTCGGCAAGTGTACCAAAAATACCTTACTTAAGATACGGATACTTATAGCTCTAACAACAGAAATGGTTGTTCAACCCCTTAGACCTGCAATACACAATTAAAAAAAATCCTCTAAAAAACCAAATATATGCCCTAAAAGAAGTTAAATAACAAAAGGAAATAATAATTGATGCACAAAAAAACTACAAATAACCAACTGACAAGACAATTTTAAAGAATGATATTTTCTATTATAGAACAGTTGGTGAAGGAAACAAGTATATGTTATGAGTCCCCCTCAATGGGATGGGTTCTTGGTTGTCCTCAAAGCTTCAACTTCATGAGTTTCTCTCTCTCAATGATGTAGAAACCCAAAACATGTGATGAACTCAAGTGGAAACTAAGATGGTAAGAGAAAATAGTAGTGAAAATGAGAATGATCAAAATGAATAATGAATGGAAAAACTCTCCTATTTATAATAAAATACTGAGTTATCCTCGAAAATGGAGAGTAATAAAATATTATTAACCATAATCTAGATATAATTGCTTGGAATATTTTATTATATTTTGTTGGAGGGAAAAAACATTTAAAATGATTAAATACCTTTATTTAGAAATAATAATAAAATAAATGATTTATTTATCATTTCAAGAATGTGGCTAAATAATAATAAACAAATAATTATTTGTTTAATTATTCCTAGGTGATTTAGTCAAATTTAATAAGGAATAATAACTAAATAATGATTTATCTAATTATTTCTCATAATTGGGTCAATTGTAACAAGAAATATTAGTTAAACAATGTTTGAATTAATTATTCTTAGAAGAAAATAAAATAAATAATGATTTATTTAATTATTCCTCATGGGGTTTATTGTTTTAACCAGAAATAACTTAATAAAATATGGTTTATTAAATTATTTCGTATAATGAAAGAAATTTTACTATGGAAAAATTGGTCTTACGTGGTGTACTTCAATCTACCTAGCTAGAAATGGTTAGGTGATCAATTTTTGGTGATAAAATATTACCCTCTAAGGTATGAGTTTTAGGAGAAAATCATATGACCGAAGTACATTGTAAGAACAAAATCAATAGACACCGAAGGTGAGTTAGAGAGAGAGAGACATAACTGAAGTGAAGTGAAAGAAGAAAGTAACTAAGTGGGTGAGACCTACGAACTATCATATGTCTCCTTTGATGTTGGAGTACATGATCTCAATGAGGCGGGGGAGGCATACCCATACCCACTGAGATAACTAAGTACAAAGAATAATGATGATCCCAACAATGTGGGACTAAGCTACAAAATATATGATATATGACCTATTGGCATCAATGGGCCAAAAAATAATACAATGGATCCAATATACATAATGCATCTGGAAAAATAGATTCCAAGACTGAAGAAAATAACATATGAGTGCATGAGATATAATTCCCCTCCATATAACATGGGGAGGGTGGGTGGTAATAAAAACTAGAGAAGCCTTGCTCAATAGGAAAGGGCTTTGCAAAGTTGAATGGATCATCTAAATAATACATGCATGCTATAGGCGTTGCAAATTTTTGGAATCGAAACCATCAAATATGTGGAACTGAATTTGAGGTTGTAGCATAATATGAGGTCATCTCAGCATGTGGGGGGCTACCAGAAGGGCCACTCCCTCATGAGGTCGAAAACATCTCACACACACACATGAATCATTAGTACAATCTATTGGATCACCAGACTATCAAGTGTACGATCCTCAATCACGCGATAATGAGTTGGGGTCAAGCATGTGAGAAACAATCAAGTTAAAGGGAAATAGTGATTCCCTTTGCTTGATCTAAGGCATCGACCAATAATGAAATCTGGAACCAAGGCACACTGTCCTCTAGACCGTTCTCCTGGAATGAATGTGTTGAAGCCGACAGAATAGGGACTACCGTAGATGAGGCAATGATGAATCCACAACTAAGGCATGAGGGATCATAGTAGAGTGATTGATGGATTGCCACCAAGGATGATGATAGAAGGACAAAAACTGAGAGACGGATGACTTATCTTGTAAAAAAATTAATGGTTGACCTATCAGCGACTAACTCGACACCAGAGGGGATGAGGGATAGTATGAATGGACTCTAAAATGGGAAATATGTGATGAATGTGATGTGAATATGGATGGAATATTGTAACAGGAGATAATGGGACTCGAGATAGACTCCATGAATGCGAGGATGAATCAACTCAGATGCTCTAAACAAGGGTGACTTGATGATGCTACCACAAAGGATAGGCCCAGGGTGACCATGAAAACATGAGTGAAGAATGGTTACTCATGATGGAAATTGACACACGAGACGACAAGTTCCAAGGCAAAGTGGGGCTAAAATACAAGAGATTGATTCAAAGAAATTCGATTCGCAGTAAAGTGAAACTGCATGGAAAAAAAGGCTTCCAGGTGAATTGTCAAACTACCAAAAAAAAAAAGGTCCCATTATAGTACTCGGTGAGAGATTTCCAATGTTGCTAATGGTTCATCAAACTGAGCTATGGTTTGGTCACAATGGGCGACAGAAAAAGAGAGGATTTTTCCTATAAAAGGGTGGATTTCATCTAGTTTCAATTCATTTGCTAAGTGAGTTGTGGTGAATTTGGAGAGGAGGAGAAGGCCCTAAATATTTTCAATATGATAGTGGACAAACTGACCATTGAAATCAGGATTTTCAACTTTAAGGTAAGTGGCCTTACTTATCTAAAAGTGGCCTTAATGCTTCTTTGAAGGATGGTTCGTTGTCAAGAATCATGGTAAGAAAGGAACATAGGAATGAATTCCTACAAAATGTCTAGGATCATCCCTACCCACCAATTCAAACATGGGGACCAAGTGGTAATTATAAAGTAGAATATTTGAAGGTATTGTATGAAGCATCTACGATATATGGCTCGCTAATGAGGCTGGTACAAACTATCCATGGAATGAAAGGATAATCGACTATAACTAGATCATTAGGGTCTAGGCCGAGACTTTCCATTAATAATGTGAGAATATGTGCAGGGGTTTCATCATGCCCTAAAGCATGGGATACTACCCCCAAGCATATGTGATGGAGGGGAGTGATTTGGTATGCTAAAGGTGGGAATAATGTCCCTAGCTAGAGTAGTTTGTGGAGCACCATGGTGTTCCAAGTGCTGAAATAATGTATTCAAGAATTCAATCTCATAGCCACTAAATCCTCAAGATGATTGTGAGAATATATAGGGGCATAGGTGTCCCTAAGCATGATATGTACATGCCAAATTTATTCAGAATAGTGGACTCTAAACACATTTTGATGATGTGGTTCACCATTTCTTTATGTCATGGTTTTCTTCCTATGGGAAGAATGGATATATACAGTTCGAGAAAGGAAATAGTTAATTACCAACCTAATTTGGCACTACATATATGAATCAAATGGACTGAATTTTCGGGTTCACATACATGGTGTCACTATACCAAAGAGTTCCTTCGAAGATAATGAACTGGTGTTCACTTAGAAAACATATAGGCTAGTCAACTACAACGTCTAAGGGACTGGGTTGTTGGTGTAATATGAAGGAATGATTAATTGGATCATCCCTAGACTGACATGAAGTGATATGATGCTCTATAGGTTCTTCTAAATGGGCAAGAATAATGATACTAGAGTCGAGACTATCGGATACACTAGGAGGGTTGGGGAGAATTTCTTCTCCTAGACTGTAAAAAATGGGTAACCCCTTACCCAAACATTGGACCTCAATATAATGGCCACAAGTTGTATGTGATTCAAATGCATGGGTTCGAAGTAAGTGGTTATTAAACCAATTGAACTCACTATGGATGAATTCTTTTGACTCCAAAACATATTGGTCATGGTTCTGCTATGGAACGAAATACACACAATGGTGCATATCATCCTAAGGATAATCAGGTATGGTCATGGTTTCCATGATGTGTTCATCTGAATGGAATATGGGGGAACTAGAAGAAGAGAGACCATTTTATGCGGTGGAGCTACCTAGCACATATTCGTGAGAAATATGGTTGAAATATGCATCACTACTATGGGTGTATGAAGAGCCAGTAGATGAAACATATATTTATGTTGAGACTAGGGTGTTCAAAGAGGAACGTTTGAGAGAAACATAATGGAAAGCCCCAGATGGGTCTTCCTTCATGGATTTCATGGATTACGATAGATAGAGAATAGTGGCCAATGAGTCTCTCATCTCAACATCAGGGGGAGGTATCACAATGGGTGCAGAATAGTCCTTCGGTTTTGGTCATGCAATGTGACCATAACTCAAAAGTAAACAAGTAGGTGATCCACTATGAGTGGCCTCTATTTCACGAACCATGTGAAGGGTATCGCAGAATTCATATAGATGGGCACAATGATTGGAATAGTGTCTATAATGATTGCACAAAGCACAATGGTGATTCATACATAAAATTTTAAGTTTCTTAGTTGAATTAAGTAAGGTAACATGGACCTCTACGACATCAGATTCAGGAAACTTTTCGTTGACAACATGTTTGAGACAAGGAAGCTCAAGACATTTATTGGTGGCATGAACAACACCATCACACATATCACACAGGTGTGTTAGCTTTGGAGGCTTAGGTGGAGTTGGAGTTGTTTGTGGAGCCTTTTCCTTAGGTTCCTTCTTTTTGGCTTTGCCCCCCTCACCAAATGCTTTCGCAAAAGAAGTGGGCTCGTGTTGTGGTTGTTGTGGAATTGAAGCAAAGGGAGGGGTCATCACGAGCGGTTGAACCATGGTAAAAATGATATATGCTTTGAATGAATATGGTGGAGTGTTTGCAGGGGGATCAATGTACAAGACTGGGAACCCAAGGGTTCAATTTGGTAAACTCAACATAACCATGATGGGCACAAAAAATACTCTAGATGGGGGAGTTAAAAAAGGTAACTCACATGAAGGGTAATGGCCTGGCGAAACAACTCTTGGATGGTTAAGACTTGGGGGAATTATTCCTCATTGAAAGGATGAGGAGAGACACCAAGAAAAGGAGAAGGCCGTTGAGGATATGGTTTTCATGGCTATGTTAAGTGAACAAAAGAAGATTGTGAAGGTGATGGCAACTGGCTAGTCATATTGATTCGCTTCTAGCTAGCCCAAGATGCTTGCAACATGAAAACACTTGATGAGTTGGCCAAAAATGGGAGGAGGTGGACTAGGTAATGCACCAAATAATGTGGAATATTTATAGACTCTAGGTGAGACAATGGTGAAAGGTGTGAATCATTATTTATTAGCCACCAATGATATAATAGACTAAAGTGATGTCTGATACTTGGGTTCGTAATATGTCAACTGATCGACGGTGACCATGTTTCCGTTATGGGGGAAAAACATATTATGATGAATCACAGATGTGACAACTAAAATTGAATATGTGTAGCTATGACCTAAGAGGATATTATAATCCAAAGGGCCATCAATTTTTCTGTGTCAATACAAATAGTCTTTCCCATAAGTGGGATGGGACAATTACGAAACATCCCAAGGGGTTGTGAAGGGTGGCCATCCAAAACATGCAAACTGATGGTGGATGGGGGAATATTTGGGGACCCTAGATGCTTCCAAACAGAGGAAAACATCACTGAGGTGGATGCTCCCTCATCGATGATACATCATTGGACAGTGTCATTGCAGATCTCGACTAGTGTTTGGAAGGAAACGAATGAGGGTAAAGGGAGATGTTATGACATGTCAACATCAAGGATGATCAAGCGTTCATTTGAAGGATCCACAACACCGAGAGATAATAGTAGAGATATTATTTTGGATGGGAACGTCTAGAGAACTTCCAGCATTGACATGGAGGAAGGAGATTGCGCTAAGTCATGTACTATGATTTATGTGTAGGAGGCTTTGGGGGAAGCAACATTACGGTGTAATGGACCTTTTGGGACATTGGGAATGACCTTTGCCTTAGGTTGAGGGATCATTAAGGGACCATTTGGTGTGAGAATATACTTTGTAGATACTTTGGTTTGGGACTCAGTTGCAGATGTAGCAGGTTGTTTGACATATGGGTGCAACCAGGTCTGAAGGTTGAAATCCGTAGTATTGACCTCATCATAATTCATCATGAGAATCTGGTAATTAGTGTGATGATATTGTTGAGGTGGAGGGCCGGCCTGACCTTGTGGAGTTTGGGCAATGATATATCCTTGCTCTGGGAAAGAGTGAACACAGTCGGTTGAGCTGGAGTTTTGTTCAAAGGAACTAATGTCGTGGACTGCTGTCCTTGAGACACTACTTGGGCTTCCAACATATGACACATCTAGATAAAATGGGACAATCATATGTGCAATGGCCATGTACACCAAAACATGCACTAGGCATGTTCGTATGAAATATCTTGTTCTTATTGGGTTGATCACCCTTTTGTTGGGTTGTGATATTAGGCTAGTTTCCTTAGGGTGCATTCAGCTGAGTAACTTGGTGACCCTGGTTACCCTACAATTGTTGGTTCTAGTTTCCTTTCCCCTTATTAATTTTCTTGGAATTGGGGGGATTAGTCACACTCTGTTGAGCATACACTTGACCTTGAGGAGGAGGTGGCTGATGTGGAAGAGGTTGAGAAGGTGTGGGAAATGGGGGCACTTATGTCAGAGGGGCTGGAGCACTTGGATGTTCATAAGGATAAATTGAGCTGGGGAAATATTCTGGTAAACAGGTTAAGCAACAGTTGGCCCTAACATTGGTTGATGGAGTTCAGAAAATGCATAAGACATGCTTTAACCAGGATACAAGTTGCCTGGAGGGGGACAAGTGTTGGAGGAACTTGTCCCCCTTAAGGGTGACCTTACCTCATCGGAGGATGAGCATATGGAAATGACTTTGAAAGGGAACCAATGATACCTTCAGTAGCATGAGTTTCCCTTAGTGTAGTGGCACCACCACAGCTAGGAAGATCTGGTAAAATGGTATAAACATAACCTAATTGGGCGTAGATCAAGTCATATTTTAAATCAATCTAGAGAGCTTCTTCCTCGGTCTGAGGAAAACGAGATGTGACATATTTTCCGATGGGGGCAAAGATAATTCTAAGAAACAAATCCATATAGACATGGTCATCGAATGTACGAGCTTTACACATAGTACTTATTATATGGAATCCTTGAACATGGTCAGAAAGGCGGGTAGAAGAAGTCTGACGGAATGAAAACAAAAACTCAGTACTGGTATTATAATGGAGTGGAAAGTGGACATGTAACAGAAAAGCTTTAGCAAGAGTCACATAAGTGGAATGAGATGCGGCGGGCTAGTGAATGTACCACATTGCAGCTTCTCTAGTGAGCATACTTTGGAATAAACAAAGACGAATGGAGTCATCGGTGATGAAGTTTGATGAACACCACGGGTGGAAGGAGAGAAAGTGATTGGTGGCATCCTCTCCACTTTTTCCTTGAAATTTAGGAATGTCGGAAGGAAAATCAGTTGACATATTTGGCCAACCAACATCATGAGAAATGGGATGGTTGATTAACTAGCTAAAATCGAGAAGGATTAAACCCACCATGAAAAGTAGAAAAGGAGTAGTCAGGATAGATCCTATAAAGGTTTCACCACAAGTGACTCCAGGATTAGGGCCAGATCCACTGCCAAGTTCGATTCCCACACCAACATTGGCACCTGACATGGTGACTATATGAGGGTTAGAAGAAGTGGAATCAGAAGAAGAACCCGATTAACCATAAGAACCAGAGTTGGAATGGGGACTCACGAGAGGACTAACTCGGACCCTACGAGAGGGAGTGAGACGTCCTAACAGAAATTTAGGGTGAATACCTTGGACTCTCCAAGACTAATGTCTTGGGGGCACTATAATGGCAAGACACAATGGACACAAAATGATTTAAGAGTGATAAACAAGGTTTTGTCAGGAAAATTAATTAAATTATGATGTTTAGGTCCTGGCTTGGCGGTGTAAAACAAACGCTCTTCGCTTTAGGTGTGAGTATGTGTAATAAGTGTGTTTGTTTTAATTAAGGCCAGGAAGTTTTTTAAAAAATAAAAAGTGTTGAAATCTAATAAATAAAATTGAAATGATAGTAAATAAACAACCAATCATGCATAAATCCAACCCAAACAAGGCTCTCAAGAAACTAGATTAAATGGGGAAAAAATTGATGCAAAACACACTAAAATGGCCACAAGATCTAATTTTGATGGGACTCGGATCTAATTACTCAATGGTACTGGAAATGACACAACAAAACAACAAGAAATCTGAGGGGAAAAGTGTTGCAAGATATAGGGCTAAAGGTAAAAAACCTAGGGTAAACAATGGGACCCTAAGGGAAAAGGCAAAAAAAAACTCAAGAGGGAGTTTTGGATGTAACAATAACCTATCTTAAGGATGTGTAAAAATGATGGATCAGACCCTGAAACAATGGCTGAAAACGCTGCAAATCTTTGACTACATACTAATCTCAACTCCTCCTAAAATGGTGGAAGTATACTAAAACCCTATGGGACTTGTTTCTACTTCAAGGAAGAAAACTAAGCATATTCAGGCCTAAGACAGGCTGACATAGAGGTCAGACACCCTAAACCAGTGCTCTCAGCAAACCCTAACAATTTCTGAAAAAAATCATAAAAAGTTTTTAGATCGCAGATTCTGACCTATAAAGAGACGGTATCACACTTTTTGGGCAGATAAGTGAAATTTCTATGGAAAATCTCCTTTTTTTGGCTAAAAACCAAGATTTTTGCTCGAAAGTTCTCGAGCAGCAGGTTGCGAAAAAGGTGTTGTCTCCAGTGTGGTTGGTACCCATTTCTTGTGGAAAACAGCATAAAACTTTTGGAATTTATAATTTTGACTGAATTATGAAAAAATTCCAGAAAACAACATCAAGAGGCTAAAAGGTGCTGAAGAAAAAACCTAATTGTTGAAGTGGATGCTCACCCAAGAATCTAAATTACAAAAGTGGAGTTGTCATTTGTTAGCGACAATGTGTAATTAAAACACCAACGAAGTCGCCATTTTTTAGTGTAAATTTTTTCGGTAAGTGTACCAAAAATACCTAACTTAAGCTACGGATTACTTATAGCACTAACAACACAAATGGCTATTCAACCCTTTAGATCTCCAATAGAAAATTAAAACCAATCCTGCAAAAACCCATATCTATGTAGGAAAAGTAGTTAAACAACAAAAAGAAATAGTAACTGATGCAAAAAATAACTCCAAATAACCAATGGACAAGACAAGCTTAAAGAAATTTATATTCTATTATATAACACCTGGTGAAGGAAACAAGTATATGTTACTAGTCCTTGTCAATGGGATGGGTTCTTGGTTGTCCTCATTGCTTCAAATTCGTGAGTCTCTCTCTCTCTCTCTCAATGATGTAGAAACCCAAAATATGTGATTAAATCAAGTGGGAGCTCAGATTGCAAAATAAAATGGTAGTGACATCAAAATGAATAATGAATGGAAAAACCATACTATTTAAAACAAATTTATAATTTTTCCTCAAAAATGGAGAATGATAAAATATTATTAACCATAATATAGATCTAACTACTTGGAATATTTTATTATATTTTTTTGGAGGGAAAATATATTTAAACTGGTTAAATACATTTATTTAGAAATAATAAACAAATAATGATTTGTTTCATTATTCCTAAGTGATTTAGTCAAATTTGACAAGGAATAATAACTAAATACTTTTTTAATTAATTATTCCTAGAGAAAAATAAGAAAAATAATCATTTAATCTATTATTTCTCACAATTGTGTCAAATGTGACAAGGAATATTAGGTAAATAGTGGTTTAACTAATTATTCCTAGAGGAAAATAAAATAAATAATGATTTATTTAATTATTCCTTATGGGGTTTCTTGTTTTAAATAGAAATAACTTAATAAAATATGGTTTATTAAATTATTTCGTATGGTGAAAGCAATTTTACTATGGTAAAATTGGTGTTACATATTGTACTTCGATCCACCTAGATAGAAATGGTCACGTGATCAATTTTTGGTGATAACACATTTTGCAACATAGATTTCCTCGCAATCTTCAAAGATGTTCTTCCAAGTTCCAATAGCAAATATTTAATTAAAAATGTTCTCTCTTTCAATATTGTATTGTATCCCTTGATCAAAATCTTATGGTCTTTTACAACTTGCTCTTAAGGTTGTTGGATTTTCCTTTTCTTATGCTTGCTTAATTTCTTTTGGGCATTTGGACTGGTTTGTGATAGAGGAGGTTTATGTTCAAAATTTTTTCCTTCGAAAATGAAAATTTCAAAATTTACCATTGGATTAACTACTTTTGGGAATTTGGACTGGTTTGCGATAGAGGAGGTTTATATTCAATGTTTTTTTTTTTTTTGGAAAATGACAAATTCAAAACTTACCATTGGATGAACTAGTTTAAAGCGAAATAGATATATTATTAAATCTAGTCACTCACATAACAAATTTACTTTTTTTCATAAGAGAGAAGTGGATATTTTGTCAAGAATTGATTAAATAATTATTTTAGCTAAAATAAAAAATTTAATTCACTATTCAGAGATACCATGCTAAACACTTATGGTATCATCCACAACCTCTCCTTTATTCAACATGATATTTTTAGAGACTTGGCTATGTATTTGATCTAGAAGGGGCATATAAATAAATGCAAAATGCTTTTTATGCCTTAGAAAATAGAATCTATTATGAAAAAGTGGAAAAAGGTTTTGAAGTGTATATTTGATGTTGAGATTGTTTCCTTCCACATAGGCTTGGTGCATATTTCTTTCTCATGTAATAGTCATTTCTCACCAATTTTCAATATTGAACTCTCACTTGATCAAAATATTCTAGTATTATATATTCTACCTGAAAATAATTTGATCATGTACCTATAGATCAATTAAAAATGTACCCATTTAATATTTGAATTCTTTATGATATCTATTTCCCCTAACTATGAAAAATTCCTACAAATTACAACTCAAGCTTGTGTACCTATTTAATAATTTTATGTTAATTTCGATACAACCATCTTATCGACAATTTTATTCATGAAATAATTTAAACATTAAGTGGAAAAATTCCACTCTTCCTCTAATATCCATTTTCCCTAACACTCCCAAATTTCTATGATTTACAGCTCAAGCTCATTTTCCCTCCCAAATTATTCTTGACCCATGAAATGATTCTAAGTTAATTTGGTCACAACCATCTTATATGCAATATTTTTGAGAGCATAATTTCTAACTTAGGTGGTAGGGACTAAGCTACTATGTAGCACTTATTTGTAGTTGTCAAGACCAAAGAAGCATTCCATCCTTTATTAATCATTTGTCAATGCTAGAGATGCAATGAATCTTGGGATGAAGGTAAACTATAAGATATTATCACAACATGTTTCTTTTATTATATCACCTTATATCAACCACCTCTAAATGACTTCATAAATAACTCAAGTACTCATTTAGAAAATATTGAAATAAAATTGAAATGTTATAGTGGAGCTTCAATTATTTAGAAAACAATGCTGACATATTTTCCCTTCATAAGGAAATGATTGACATGGAAATATTTAAGAGGAGCAAAAGGTCTGGACAAATTATTAAACCTACAAACTCTAATAGATGTTGAAAAAATTTCGAACCAACCCAGAGTTTTATGAGCTAGAAAATATGACAAATTTTGTTAAACTTCAATATGGAAAAAATGATATAGATGATTTTTTTGAAGAATACTTTAATCTCACTGAGAGCTAAAAACACAGTATAATAAAAGTGAAGGATGAAGAGGATGTAGTAATAAATATTTGTATATATACAATGAAATTAGAAAACAAAAGGTCAATGTAAAGGAAGATTTTGAAAAAGGAGAAAGAATGAGTTTGGAAATTTACACATAAGTTAACTCTTTTTAAAAACAGAGTCTATTTTGTAAAAATAAATAAAAAATAAAAATCTTATGCCTGCAAAAATATGTTGGCGTCTTATTTAAAATCATTATAAAAAATATTTTGGAATTGACAAAGGAAACATATTCTATGCAAATCAAAAGAGAAATCAAAATATCATTTATTCCAATTAATATGAGGATGTTTAATTTTATGAATAAGGCATTATAAAAGTACAATTACATAAGAATATAGAAAACTAATGATTAAATTATATTCCAAACTAGAAAAAATTTCTTCCTATAAAATTAATTCGAAAAATAACTAATAATATACATCTTAAATAATTTTTTTTATAAAATATATCTTAAACAATTTCCTTCATACAACAACTATGCTTTTCATTCATTATTTTTTATTTAATTTTTTCATACATATTTATAAACATTCCAAACTCATTTTTATTTAAAATCCCTTTGAATGGAAAAATAAATCAATTTTCATAAATGCTCACTTTCCCTTTATTTTGGGCCCTTTCCAAATATTTTGACCGGAGTAAGCCTAGGAAAAAAGAAAATTATTCCAATTTTACAATTCATCTACGTTGAATTATGCTTCACCTTGTTAGAGTCATCCAAAAAAAGTCGAGGAGAATGAGAACACGATTCAATAGTAGCATGCATGTCGTCTAGCACTTAATGCACTTAACTTCATTTAAACATGAATTTTCTCCTTTTCGTCTACATCCACGTACCTGCCAGTGAATGGACATGTCACGAGCCTATTCCTTCCTCCCATCCACTATGTTAAAGACTTATGCTGCGAACCCGATCGATTTTTGTCAAACTATTTGGTATTCGAATCGTGTTTGCGAATTTTCGTATGCTTAATGTTTTGGTTTTGTTGTGTGTTAATTTATTTAATTAATAGAAAAGTTAGTAATTAGCTAGAATTTTATTGGATATTATATTTCATTCAAATTTTATTGGATATTATATTTCATTCAAATTTTTTTATTAGTTTTTTTATATCTGTTTTTGTGTTTTTCTGTTATTATTTAAAAAACAACAATTTTATTGGATATTATACTTTTATACTTATGCTTATACAATCTTTCATTTTGAGATGCTAAAAGCATTTAGCATTGTAGTGTTAAAAGCATTTAGCATATGTAGTGTTATGGTTTAATACTGCAGAAAAAAATAAAATAAAAAATGTAAAGAAGAAGATTAAGTTATGAATTTTTTTGAACATAAACTCTCTTTGTATCTCCTTCTCATCATCTTCTTTTTTGACCACTCCTTAATGATGTTCTCTACATCTATTGGTTCTATTTGTGAGTAATCCAACATAAGGTCCATGTCCATCATAAACTTAGGTAGTACTATCAAAATATATATTTTTATTATAATAAAAATATAGTTTTAATTCTCTATGGGGTTTTTGGTCAAACGGTGATGAGGTGGACTGTTATGGCACTCACCACAGGTTCAATTTTCTTCCCCGATCGGGGTGATGTATCTAGACATGTTGATGAAGATGTAAAAATGTAGTCCTACCAAACTTACAATATATATATATATATATATATATATATATATATATATATATATATATATAGTTTTAATTAATAAATTATATAATTTTGTTTCTAGAAATAATAAAAATAGAGACCTAAAGGGATCACATGAAAACTATCATAGCCTAGCCTTGAGAGCAAGGAGAATTGACTAGTAACCTCCCATTGGTTAGATAGTCGAAAAATTAAAGCAACCCTCGTGCTAACAAAATATATTATTTTTTATTTATAAATTTATTTAAATAAAAAATTATAATTATTATTTATTATATAATTGTATATCTATAAAATTAGTTTTTTTTATCATTATAATTATTAGTAATAATTATTTAAATTTCTATATTTTTATACTAGAGAAATAAAAACTTAATTTTAAATTTTAGGAGCAAAATTGATATTTTTATTTTATAAAATATATATATATATATATATATTTCTTTTAAAATAGATAATTATATATTTATAAATTAACAATTGTATTTTAATGCTATAATACAATATTTCAATAGTTAAATATCATGGGTTATTTCAAGTGGTGTGGATTTTCTTAAATAACAATGATGAGTAGACCTGTATTGCCAGATGTATTACCAGATAATAGATTGATAATTGTCCTCACTATTGTTTTGACAACTAAATTATTATAATTTTTCCCATTGTGTAAAAAAAATTTCAGTAATTGTGAATAAATAAAATATTGATATAGTTAATATTGAAATTAGTTAGTTACGACTACCACTCATGGATATGGTCATAGATGAATGACTTACTTAACCTAGTTGAACCCCAAAAAATATCTAATATAATGCACTGCGAAAACCCCTCAATACCTAAATAAAAAGAGTGAAGGGAGCTCTTCTTGAATGGTTCATGAGGAAAAATACTTTCTAAGGTTTTGCAAATGGGGTAACAAGCTAAGTGGGATTGATTGTGGGGAAAACTCCACAGTTAAGCGCGCTTGAGAAAGAGGCGATTTGGGATGGGTGACCTCCCGCAAATTCTTGGTTACTAGGTGGAAGTCCTGGAAGTGATCATTGACGCTATGTGAGTTATTTCACTAGTTTCAATCCCACTTCTTCACGCCTGTGAGCATCACCCGATGTAATAAGTGCTAAGTTGTAAATTCAAAAATCTTGAGAAACTAGTTGTTTACGACTACCTCTCATGGAAATGGTCATAGATGAATGACTTACTTAACACCGTTGAATCCTAAAAAATGATATCTAATATAATGCACTGTGAAAACCCCTTAATACTTAAATACAAAGAGTAAAGGGAGCACTTCTTGAATGGTTCATGAGTCCCAATACATGCTAAGCTTTTGCAAATGGGGTAGCAAGCTAAGTGTGATTGATTGTGGGGGAAACTCCACAGTTAAGCACGCTTGAGATAGAGGTGATTTGGGATGGGTGACCTCCCAGGAAGTCCTGGTTATTGGGTGTAAGTCTCGAAAGTGATGATTGATGCTATGTAATTTATTTCACTAGTTTCAATCCCACTTCTTCACACTTGTGAGCATCACCCAATGCAATGAGTGCTAAGTGGACTATTCAAAAATTATGAGAAACTAGTTAGTTACGACTACCTCTCATGGAAATGGTCATATATGAATGGCTTAGTTAACGCAGCTTCAATTAACAATAAATATTATAGTTAATAGTGAAATATTTAATTGAATATATAAATATAATTAACTATATATTTCAACTGTAAAATATAATTAATTAGTTATATCTTTTTTTTATATATGTTAATAATTGTGAAATTGATCTCAAGTGATAAAATTTTATTCTCACGCTACAATATTATTTTGAGCTAGCTTCAATTTAATGCGATCAATATTTTATAAGAAATTTTCCTTACAATCTAATGATAACACAATTCTAATAATACCATGTTTTTATTATCTACTCATCCTTTTATTGAACACTCCTAAAATCTTTGCATTTACATATTTTTGGTTGGATATTAGTCAGTTATTGATATTAGCATGGATGATGAAGGTGTTGTATCCACTTGAAATCGGCTTCGCAGTATTCATGGTACATTTGGCAACCATTCTCATCATTGGAACAAGCATCAATCCTACCAGAAGCTTCAAACCTGGTGTGATTTACGGACATAAAAAGTCTTTTCTACGAAATCCAACACATTTGAGCAGGTTGCTAAAGGACCATGAATTCCCATGGTGGCTAACCCAACCTAGAATAATGGAGCGACTAAATATTTTTAGTTGGTGTGGATATTCTAGTGTGTGAAATATATGAATGGATTTAAGGGAATAATGTTGTTTATTTAATAGCAATAAGTACAAATTCAAGGAAATTATATTTAGTAATAAGAAGTACATATTTAAGGAAATTAAATTGGTATCATCCATTAACAATTATTGATAATATATTTGTAGTTAAATGCCTAAATTTTCATATAACATATTATTAGCTCTACTAATACACTTGGAATTAAAAATATAAAATTATGTAGTAGCTCTACTCTAAGATTGTTTTTACAATTTAATTTGAAAGCCTTATGTTTGTTCCCCACTTGGTTTAAGAAATCAAGTTGAAGAGAGTAGGTCATTGGACTTTGTTTTCTTGATGGAAATCACTAAATCTTTTCGTGTGAACGATCACCACATAGGTACCGATGGTTGTTCTGTCCATAAAAATATATTCTTCTATGCAGGCTTTGGTTTTTATAAGCATTGAAGAGGGGATTTTCAAAGTTAGGGGAATTCAAATCTAGGTTTTGAATGATCAATAACGGTTTTGAATGATCGAGAAGGATCTGGGGAGAAGGGAATATGACCACTTTTACCATTTTCTTATATAATGTTCCTTAAAGAATAATATACATGGAATGAATAATATACAAGGCATGCCAATTCTATCGCTCACATTTCACTGAATCGTATGAGACGAGACCGATGTCGATGTACCAATGGAGATTTAGTCGACTGGTTAAGTATTGGAAGTGCGACGACTTGAAATACCCACTATGTTGGATGGGTTAATGAGGAAAAAACCTATATTTCCTATTGACCCCTAGTATTGATAGCCGAGATGCCATACCCATGTGCCAATGGAAATAAATAAGTATACCTACCCTTAGGTATAAAGGTTTAGAAATAAATAATAAAGATGCATCTACCGGGAGAAAAATACAAAATAACATTGTGGACGTGGCCCCAATCCCATATCCATGCATCAATGGAAATTAATAAGTAGAACTACCCATAAGTATAAAGGTGTAAAAATAAATAATAAATATGCATCTGTGTGAGAACAATAAATAAAAAACATTGTGGATGAAAAATTGTTTTTCATATCCTAAACACCAAAAAAATCAATGACATCTCCATCTGTTCAAAATACCCAGCAAAACATCATGCCTCAAAAGAAACACAAACATTAAAATTCACCACAAAAAAGTTAGATACATAACCAAATCTCTAACCAAGAGATAATGTTCTTCATCAAGAGAGAAATATTTATTGCATGGAATCATTACAAATATATTTTCCACTGCAAAGTTAACGATACATATAACATTCGACATAGATAGTGTTTTTTTTGAGACAAAATTTGTTGCACTCACTAATGTGGTTTCCAGTGCTAGTTTTGTGCTTGAAAATTTCCTAGTGATCCAAGTAGGAACTACATGAGATAAGTTCGTCTCTTGAGATGTTCGTGGACGAGCATATGGAGACCTCACTATCCTCGAACTGTTGGGACATCGCTGGTCATTCCAACGAACAAGATAATAGTAGGTCGAAGGGTGTGGAATGAACAGTTTAGTACGTCACTTATATGGAAAGGTTGAACTCTATCCAATTGGGTGTTGATAGGGGAAAGTCTACTTCCTCATTAATGTTGTTAATCATAAGAAAATGGGTCGATGAGCTCCACATGTTGCACAAGATACAAGTATTGGATAATTATGTATATAACACAAGAATATAATTGTTACTCCCTCCATATGGAGTCTATGTTATGTTAGTGGAAAATATGAATTACTTCTTCTTGTGAAAAAATTCATGTAGTGAGAGAAACAAATTTCTATGAATAGATTTTATTTGAAGTGAATTACAAAGGACTATGTAGGTGCATGCTCTATGAATATTTTGGGGTGGAACCCCAAGCCACCAAATTTACAATAATTTATAGTCTTGTTTCAGCTTCTCAGTGATGACAGTTGGTTTCGAGGGTTTGTATATCTGACTGGAAGGGTTATATGCATTTTTTTCCCTAAGTATTAATGTCCATTAATTGTTTCTTCTAACTACTATCGTGACGACACACAAATCTTCAATCGTCTAACATTCAATCTGACGTTGCGTAAATGTACACAATGGAATTTGGGAGAGTTGTTTTCAAACAGGAACACATTACGTCATAATTAGTGGAGTTTTTATTATTTTTCTTAATGACGTTGGAGATGTGTGCATATAAAAATTACATAATTACTAAAGTTTATATTAATTGTTTTAATTATGTTGATAGGAGTGTGTATTTTTTAATAGAAATTTTATAATTTTAATTTAATTATCAATAAATATTTAGTGAATAGTAGAGATTTAACATGTAGAGGTTATTATAGAATATTCATAGTAGTATACACAAATGAATGGTTGAGATTTATCTACAAAATAGTTATGTTTTTTTTTCCCATTCATTTAAAATGATTAATTAAAAAAAATGCCATAGGAACAAGTGTCTTATGATGTGAATTATTGTTTTTGGGGCACATGATATTCACAATTCAAGGTATTAGTTTGAGCTTTACACATTAAGGATATTTATGGTAAGGTGTGGGTAAATTTTCATAGTTAAAAATCTTGTTCATTTTCATTAAAGATCTCCATGATAAAGTGGGGGTAAATCTTCGTAACTAAAAATTGTGTTAGTCTTTATAAATGTATTTATGTTTAAGTTATATAATAATAATAATAATAATAAAGAATTTATAATTTAGTGAGTTTTTTTTAATTATAACAATGTCAAATATATCATGTAGTAAGTGTTTTAATACTTATTACGGGTTCATATCTATTGACATTCACCAACTATTTAATTTATAAATGCTTCTCTAGTTTTTAAGTGTCAGTTAATATTATAATTGTGATTATGTATAAAAATTTATATAATATTTATTCTTTAATAAATGCATTTATTTATATTAATGTGATAGTTTTTTTTTTTTAATAATAAATATTTATTTTAATTTTATATCTACTAATTATTTAGAGAGATTATATTTATCACCATGCAAATATTTATATAAGTGTCACCACTATAATTTTTTATCAAAGCTTGATCAAGTTAAAATGGATCTATAATATTTCTTAATAATATTATATTTTATAAATTTCACATATTTATATATAGGAATAAATATATTTAACATTCATTTCCGACATATTTTATAGTTTTGAAATAGCGTAGAAATGGAATTAAGAATAACTATTAAATTTTTATGTGCTCATTAATTGAATTTAAATATAAAGTTTTTAATTCTACTTAAAATGGATATTTCTCTAAATATATACTTTTTAATTTTATGTTTATAATTCAATTTATTAAAATTTTATATGTCTATTAATTAACATATCTAATTGAACTCATTATCTTAGTTAGAAGATAGATTAGATTTCCAAAGACACAATTTGATGAGCCAAAGTTAAAATGAAATATTTTTTATATTCATATAAATTCCACATCTTTATATACAAAAATAGAATCCAAATAAGTGTTCTAAAAATACATGCATTTACCATCAATTAAAAGCTTATAATATATATGTGTGTGTGTGTGTGTGTGTGTTTTTTTCCTTTATTGAGGTTGATAGGAAACATTGGCCTTAGGGAGGTTAATCATCATCATCAATATTTGTAACTAAATCTACACTTTATTATTATTATTACTAGCAGTTACACCATCACCAACAGATGTTGTAAAAGAAATGCCGTAAGATTCTTAAAGAGATCCAATATTTTCTCTTTGCAGCAGCCTCCATAGTAAGTCGCCCAACTTGCCCAACTTGAGTTGACCATGTAAATGGCATCTGAGTACAATCGAACATAGATTTATTTTAGACCAGGAGGTAACTCCACAAAACTGAAGATGAATTAGATGAAGATTGTGTGTGTAATTATACATGGAGATGAGGCTATTGGGATTCACTTCCCAATGTCTCTTGGCCTTCCTTATTTACTAAATTACAATAATATACAATCTCACCCAATCCCTTAGAATTAGGTGTCAACATTTCCCCCTTTAATATGAAGGGATGTTGGTGAGTCTAAGCATCATTCTGAACTTTTTAGAATTTTCTCTTCCAAGCGTTTTGGTGAAGATGTCTGCGGTATGCACTTTTGTGGAACGATGACGTGGATGGATGGTTTTGGCCTCAACATGATGTCGAATTAGATGGTATTTTGTATTGATGTGTTTTGTTCGATCATGGAACTTCAGGTTATTGGCCAACTTTATTGCAAAAATTTTATTGATCATGAGTGGTTTTGAATGCATTTGTTTCATCTGCAAATATTATAGGATTTTCGTGAGCCACAAAATTTTGTTTGTTGCTTCAGCTGCTGCAACCTATTTTGCCTCGGTTGTGAAATCTTCTGGAACTGATTTTTTGTGTGATCTCCATGAGATAGCTCCTGATCCAAGACTCATGGTATAACTTGAAGTAGACACCCCAGTTTCTTTGTCGCCATCAAGGTATGAATCAGAGTATTTGATCAAGCTCAATTCGCCTACCTATGTATATTTGAGTCCAAAGTCTTTTGTCCCCTTCAGGTACTTTAGAAATCTCTTTTCAGCAGACCAATGTGCTTCACAACATTTTTTCATAAACCTAGAGAGGATTCCAATAGCAAATGAGATGTCTAGTCTAGTGATAGTTAGGTAGATAAGACTTCCTACAAGTTATTTATACTTCATTTCATCCTCGAATTCCTTCCCTTAAATGGATGTGAACTTCAATTTTTGTTCCATTGAAGTGGTTAAGGGATTGCATTCATCCATGCCAAACTTGTTCAAAAGATCTCCAATGTACTTCTTTTGAGAAAGAAATATAAATTTAGGATGTTGAGTTACTTCAATACCTAGATAGTAATGAACATAACCGAAATCAGTCATTTCAAAACCTTTCTTCATTTCTTTCTTTATGGATGAAATATAACTCTCATTTTTCATTGTCACCAAAAGATCATCTACATACACCACAAGATATACAACTATTTTTCCAACTTTATCAACAAAAAAAATTTCATCATCAAAATCAAAATGTTTGAAGTCAAGTTTCAGAAGATGCTCAATTAATTTCTCACACTAGGATCATGGTTCTTGCTTGAGGTCATACAAGGATTTTATAATTTTGCATACTTTTTGTTCTTGGCCCTTCACAACAAATCCTTGTGGCTGGGACATAAAAACTTTCTCCTTTAGACCTCCATTCAGAAAGGCGGGTTTTACATCCATCTGATGGAATTTCCATCCCTTCTAAGCTACTAGGGAAAATAGTGTCCAGATGGTGGCCGATTTTTTTGTGGGGAAAAAATCTTCTTCATAATCGATCCCTTATTTCTGTGAAAAAACTTTTCCTAGAAGCCTCAATTTGTACTTTTTCTTGTAGACCCACTTACAGCCAATTTTTTTGGTTCCCAAAGGAGGATCAACCAGCTTCCAAGTTCCATTCTTTATCAAGGCATCATACTCCTTTTTCGTTGCTTCATTCCATTTAACATGAGAAGAAGCTTCTTTGAAAGAATTTGGTTCATGATCTGTAGGCAAAATCAATTCACAGATATAAGAAATATCCATATCAACAGGTGAATCAGAATTATCTACATCACCTTCGTTTTGTCTAATGGAATTTCTCTTTCCAACCTCATCGGGATGAAAATTTTCTAGTGTCTTGGTCAACCATTTGGGGGGACCTTTCTGATATGGCCTAGGTTTCTCACCTGACTAAGTTGGAATTGAATCAAGATTCAATCTCTCAATTCTGTCAATCACATCATTCAAGGTGTCATTTGTGGTTGGTTCTTCATGTGGGGGAGAGAGTGCTTTGGAAAATGATTCCATAGATTGATTCAATATAGGAATCCCCCATTTAAGATGTGGAATCTGATTATCAAATTCTTGAAAATAATTTGCATGTGTGAATCTATCCAGACGATCAAGTTGCCGCTGAACAACATTGTTAGTCTTGGAAGATTCAAGTAATATGACATTGCTTGCTATTACAAACTTCTTATTGACTTCATCATAGAGACAATATCCTTTGGAGGTACTGTAATACCCAAAGAAGATACATTTTCGACTTCTAGCACCAATTTTATTCCTTTGTACCTTGGGTATCAAAGCATAACAGGTGGAACCAAAGACCCTGAAATTATTTACTAAAGGAATGTGGCCATGCCACATTTCATAAGGAGTTTTGTTTCTTATTGAATTTGAAGGGCACCTATTCTTTATGTATATAGCACATAGAACTGCATTAGCCTAAAACATCAAATTTACATTATTAAAAAAAATCATGGAGTGAACCATATTTAAAATTGTCCTATTCATTCTTTCAGCTACACCATTTTGTTGGGGATTATAAGGCACAATTGTTTGATGTTTGATCCCATGTTGACGAAGGTAATTTTAAAATTCATTTGAAGTGTATTATTTTCCATTATCAGTATGCAAAGAGCCAATATGAGTTTGTGCATCATTTTCAATCCATGCATGAAAATTATTGAATGTTTGAAGAGCATCAAATTTGTTCTTCAATAAGTAAACCCAACACATTATAGTGTAATCATCAATAAATGTCATCATATATTTATTTCCATTTGCAGAAGAAACAGGCATAGGGCTACATAAATCTGAATGAATAAGCTCAAGTTTTCTATGTGCTCTGAAATGTGAATCATAAAATGGTTATTTGCTATGCTTTCTTAGAATACAAGCATCACATTTCTTAAGTTTCCTAGGAGTTGTAGGGAGTCCATTAACACCATTTTTCTTCAAAAATCGAAGGTTGTCATAGTTTAAGTGTCCAAATATAGCATGCCATAAAATACTTGATGGGAATTTACCTTCATCATGATGTGAAATGAATGAAAAGTTTTGTGCATGAGCAGAGGAACCTTGTAGCTTCAAGATTCTTCCTTATTTTATTCCCTCATGAAAAGTGAGAGATCTGATGCTTTTCTGACCTCAACCTTGCCATCAAACATGTGAATGGAGTGTCCTTGTTGGAAAATGTGGACCAAGGATGGCAATTTTCTCCTCAACTTAGGGAGGTATACAACCTAATGTAGAAGATGATCTAAAAGACTAGGCAACTTAAGCCTAATTGTGCCAAGCCCTGATGGCTTGAGTTTGGATTTATCTACGAAGTATAATGCATCATCAACTTTGTCAGTAAATTATTCAAAAAAATATTTTCTAAATGTCATGTGAAATGTTGCTCCTGAATCTAGCAACCAATCATTTCTCCAACAAGTGAATCAAACATCAAACAAACCTTTAGTTACTCCATTGTTACAATGTGCTACAACATAATGAGTGGATTCAAGTGCTTTACCTTTGTCTCTGTCATGAGTTTTACCTTTTTCTTGATTTATTTACGGCTCAATTTTATCCCAAGGAAACTTACATGTAGATACATCATGCAAGTCTTTATTGCAGCATATGAAATGAAGATCAGATTTTTCAGATTGAGTTTTTCTGCCCCCCCTTCCTCTGAAATTTCTTCTTCCTCTTCCTTTAGAAGAATCTTGAGCATGAATCTTCTCTCTATCTACAAAGCATATAGCCTCTTCAGAAGATAGAGGGGTTGTCATCTTTCCAAAAGCCTTCTCTTTTGCAAAATTTTTCTCAAGGGAATCAAAGGTGATTTTCACGAGGTTTCCACTTGCTTGCAATGACTCAAGATAATGTGAGTAAGTGGGATACAATGCCTTAACATATGATATTGGAGGTATATAAAATTCTACACCAGTGTTCTTAATGTCATGCATGATAGATCTTACTTCTGAAACCAAAGCAAGAGGGTCATCATTTTTCAATTCAATACTGAATAGCTTAATCATTAATTGAACAATTTCAAGTTATGAATGTGAGTCATAGAGTTCTTTTAGCTTGCTCAAGGCTTGATAGGCATTTGAAATGGTGTAATATGGTGACTCACCTCTTCATTTATGGAAGCTACAATCAAGGCATAGGCCTCACAGTTCTTGTTTTCTAAAATGGTGATCTCCTTGTCTGAAGTGGGCTTTTCTGGTTGAAGGTCTCCTTCTCCTTCACAAATTTCTCTACACATCTCATTAAAAATGAGAGTGTACTTGATTTTACAAGACCATTAAGGATAGTTCTCCTTGTTAGAGAGAACAACTCCTACAATAGATATGAGAGAATGCATTATTTTGAAGAAAAAATTCTTTGCTCTCATGGTAAAAACTCAATTCTGGTTTAAATTATGCAATATATATATATATATATATCAGAAAATTGGGGAAAAATAGACGTATTTTCTGAGGAAGGAATATTCTAGGAGAGGTTTTTTCTGGGGAAGGTGTTTACCAGGGTAGGGGGAGGTGTTTTATGGGGTGGATATTTTCTGTAAAAAAAAAAAAAAAAAAAAAAATTAAAAATTAAATTTTAAAAAATTAAATTGTAAAAAAGGCCATAGAGGGCGAGGGATGGAACGTAAAGAAAGGGAGGAGTGAGCAGATGGGAGGGTGAGGTAGATGGGAGGGGTGAGCGTGTGAGGGGGCGAGGATCGGGTCTGTATGAGGGGGGCGGGGGTCGAGGGGCAGTGAGTGGTGAGAGTTGTGAGGGAGGGAAGGAAGGCTGAGGGGGGGGGGGGGGTGAGTGGATGCAAGGGGGGCAGGGAGAGGGTTTGTGGGTTGGGAGGGGTCAACAGGTGAGAGAAGCGAGATGGGAGGGGATGGGTGAGGAATAACCAAGGGCTTTGAGGGGTGAGCGGGAGACCATGGGTTGTGAGGGAGGGGGGGAACGAGTTGGGGAATGAGGAGCAGGAGGGTGGGATTTTAGGGGGTGTAAGGGAAGGCTGAGGGGTGAGAGAGGCTCTACGTGAGGGAGATGGGGATGGGAAGGGAGGCTGAGGGGTTGCAAGGGGTGAGGGATGCGATGGAGGTGGAGTGCGTAAGGGTGGGCTGTGAGGGGGGGTGAGGGAAGGCTGAGGGGTGAGGGAGGGTATGTGTGAGGTGGTAGGGGATGGGAAGGGAGGATGAGGCGCCGAGGGAGGGGATTGATGTTGGGAGCGATGTGAGCAGGGTTGGGAAATGGTCAGGGCAAGGGAGGCCAAGAGGGTGAGGGAGGGTCTATGTGAGGGGGGGGAGTGTGTGAGGAACTATAAAAAAAAATTTGAACAGTAAAATTAAATGTGCTCAACATTTGAGCTGAAATTGCACAGTGGTGTGCAAAAATAAAATTAAGCATAATGTGCAGAAAAAAATTGCAGAATTATTCCAGGATTGCAGAATGGCAGGATCAGTAAGAGACTGAATGCGAGGAGCACAAAAAAAATAACTCACAATGATAGTCTGCAAAAAATGTAGAACATTAGGGAGCTATACCAAAGGCAGGAATGCCAAAAATGGGATTGGCTCTGATACCATGTCAAACCAGGAGGTAACTCTACAAAAATGAATATGAATTAGATGGAGATTGTGTGTGTACTTATACGTGGAGGTGAGGATATTGGGATTCGCTTCCCAATGTCTATTGGCCTTCCTTATTTGCTAAATTACAATAATATAGAATCTCACCTAATCCCTTAGGATTAGGTGTTGACAAGTTATAAAGCCTTCATATTCTTTCACCTTCGTATTAAATTAATTAACCATCCTTAAATAAAAAATATCATAGCATTTTCCATTCATATACTACCTTACCTTTTAAATATCCATATGGCTCCATATGGCTACTCATGGCAGTACCATAAGTTTCACCAAAACCAAAGAACACATTAAGAACCCCATGGGGTGTTCCTACCTGCAATTACAAATTATGGAGAGACCAACTCCCATTAAATAATTATTGGATTGGATCTACAATATGTAGACCCTATTAAAATGATAAACATATAAATAACTCACGAGCTAATTGACCCTATTAAAATGATAAAAATATAAATACCTGATGGGCTAATTGACCCTATTAAAGTGATAAAAATATAAATACCTCTCGGGCTAATTGTTCACAATACATTGTGCTTAAGGGAATCTTCTTTATATATTTGATAACCACTGTCCATCCGCAAGCCAATGTAGGAGCGACCTTGGTGAAAAACATCACCAATGGAAAGTTCCATGGTATAATCTTACCAACAACTCTGATGGGCTCATGTAAAGTATGAGCCTCATAAGGTCCATCCATATTTAATGTTAGTCCATGAATATTATCATTTTATCCTGCACATATTCATATATCAAAAATTATTGAAATCTGTAAAGACTACATGCATACATATTTATAGATACAAATTTATCAAAATCCTGAATACCAAATGCTTATTTGGAGTACAAAAATGGCCTTCATCATGTAGCAAGGTATAATCAAAGAATAATTGAGGCATGTTCAATATATATCATTTCAATATGAATCAAGATGTTCAAATTCAAGAATTTTCAAGTGCTCGAAGAGCATGATAAAGTATCATGGAAATACAGTGAGAATTTCTAAAGTTACTAGAAAAGGACACAAATTAATTAAAAATAAGAAAATGAAAAAATGGTAAAGAGGGAAGAAAAATATTCATCTAAAGGATTGTTATAGTCATAAATTCTTACAGATGGATTTTCTTCCTGAATTAAATATTGACTTACCTCTTTGCAGCCTATGTTGGCTCAGATAATCATAATTGTATTAAGCTGGGGTTAATAGCAACAAAGCAAAGATGAAAAGTTTCTCATGTAGTATGACATGCCTTTTGGTTCTGGCTTTCATTGTTTTCATGCTGCATAACAAGAGAAAAATTTCTCCAACGTATTCTTACTGCAAAACTGTAAAAACTTAATAGCTGGAATTGCATTAGGATACACAGAATCCTTTCAAACCATTCATTATTTTTTTCATTAAATAAAACACATTCATTATTTTTTTCATTAAGTAAAACACCTCAATAGGAAAATTTAAAATTTTATTATTATAATTTAAATCCTCCTCCCATGACTTCTTGTCATACATTAAAATTAACGACCACAAACACCCAACAAGATTATATTCTATCAATAGGGGATTTGAACTTGGGCCAATTAGTAAAAAAATTGTAATCGCCGAGTTTGAGTTACCGAATACAGCAGAAGGGGATAACTGATAAAGGAGGTGGAGATAAGGGACTTAACTCAATTTCTTGTGTTTGCAGGTGGAATATAGGAACCTAACACCAATTTAGGGCATATCACGTTCTATCTCTCTGCTATGTAGATGATCAGTCCCAATGTATTGTACAACACCAATCGAATGGGCTAGGTTTGTCAACGGGACGAACCTCTACAATTATTACATAAACACGGGACAACTTTCTAATCTTTTTTAAACCAAATTTGAGACACTTTTTCTCTCTTCTTACTGAGATGATCAGTCCCAATGTATCATAAAACATACGACATAAGATTGAATGGGTTAGGTTTACCAACAAATGCAAGATCTACAATTATTGCAAAAAACCTGTGCTAGTGTTTTATATTTTCCAAACGAACCAGTTGGGGTAGGTTTCTAACATTTTTTGAACCAAATGTTGACTATGGCAGGAAATTCAATTACTATTAATAATCCCCTTCTAGTCCTGATGAAAGATAGGAATCTTGTGCCAAATGTAAACAGTATCGGAGTAAGTACGCTACTATTTTTAGGTTGAAAAAATATCTCAAATTTAGCCCAATTCAAAGTTAGATTGAAATAGAAGTTTTATATCCTCTGCAACTTTTCTTCATGGATTAACCTCCAAAAAATTCACCACCAAAAGTATCACTGCAACTAGTAGCAAAAGGAATTTCCACGACCTGAATAGCCTTTAGTTCAGAAACTCCAACACCACAACATTCCATTTTAGTTATAATTTTGGTTAATGTTATTTATAACTTTGTCCAGATATGCAACATTTGTGAGAGGAACACACTTACCCCTGCTGTTCTAGAGGTTTGCAACTGCTTCTTCATTTTGGAGACCTTTTGAAATAATTCTGCTCTCAATTAAAAATCTAACATCATCTGCACTTTCAATCATCTCGTTGATGAAATAGATGTGCCACGTGAAAACCAGCACACCTAGAGCATGGAAATATTCACATCAAATTTTATTGTGGTGAGTTCACCATCAGTAGGAATGAATTTGACTCTCGCAAAGGATAAAGTGGCCATAGATGGAATAGCTAGTTTGTCTTGCGTGGGTGGTATGATTTTTTTAGTGGATTCTTCAACCTCCTTCTCTTTATCTCCTTCTACATCTTCCTTCTTGGATTTCATCTCATATTTATTGACAAAAAGTGACAAGGGTTTCTTCAGGGCACTCAGAGCATGTGGATTCCCAATCATAGAAAGAAGACGTAGGGGAAAATTCATTAGAAATATAAGAGGAAAATCTTTAAGAAGTCGAAAGGCCCTACCTTAATAGAGGAGAGAGTCTTCCACCGCAAATTGAAAGCATGTGTAACAATTGATATGTTCTCTATAACTCTATGAAGATCCCTCTAACCGCTTCTCCAAGCTACGTCATTATTTCCGTGGCTGTGTCTTCAAATTCTCGCACAACTCATTGGAAAATAGTGTCTCAATATCAGGAAAAAGCTCCGAAAGAGTCTCATACAGAATAAGGATCTTGAACAACTTCTCAAGAGACCTCCTACTAATGGCTATACCTTCACTGAAATTGAACAACTGCATTGTTGCACCCTTTGGAATCTCATAAAAACAAGTTTCACCAACAGAGTCTAACCCGTCAAAGACCTACTCACACACATGATTTTCGGAAGAAAAAAGCATCCTGATACAAAATTTGGCAGCCCTGATCCATAAAATAGTTTGCATGCTAGAAATGTCATGTGGATGGATAGGTAATCTGGAACTGCTAGAGAAACTACCTCATAACTGCCACTTTGTTAGCACAATTTGAATCGATGGCTGAGAATGATCTAATCGTCTAACAAAGGATTGAAGGTTAAAAATTATGGCAGAAAGGCAGCTAGGAAAGTTATTTTCAAATAATGATGCCTTACGACGTAATTATTATTATTATTTTTAATATAACATTTCATTTTAAGAATATTATAAAATGTCCTCTTCTCTCTTTTTCAACTCAATAATTAATTTTCAAACTCAGCCCATTGCATTCATTGAAAGGTCATTCTTTATGAATTAGTTTCACCTCTTAAAATAGAAAAGAAGGTAATCCCAATGCAATGAGGCTCGCTAAGGCTTTTCAATAGATTAATTTTACCTAATGGAAGGGTAGAATGAAACACATTTGTTAGACATCAGTATAGATTCATTTTAAGTATGAATTTAACATGATTCAAGAGGAATCAAATTTATTCATGTGAAAACTTCTTTGGAGTGAAAAATTCAATATGTTATTTCTTATTGTTTAAATTGTATTTGCAAATGGTAATTAGAGTATATATAGGACCAAACAAACGTTTAACTATAAAATCTTAAAATTTTCATGATATCTACATATTTTTTTAAAATTATTCATAATTGAGATTAAAATATTTTACATAACATGTAAATTGAAACATTTTACCACGCAAATTAAAATGTTTTACATAACATATACATTAAAATATTTTATTTTAACAAATTTTTTTTAAGGGGTGAAAATGTGAAGCTGGGTTACACTTTTTGCCCTTTTTTGAGAAAAAAAATTCATTTTTTTCGGTTCTTCAACTTTCTACAAACTATAACAATTTTTCTGTAGAATTTCATTTTTCGATAAAAATAAAAGTTGTGAGAATTTTTGTGAGCTTTCTATTACTTATTTTTTGAAATTTTTTTATGCATATTTGATATGTCAACTTAGCGTTTCTTTCAGTGTGTGTTTCTTAACAATCAAAGGATTCATAAGAAGTCATGTTATGATGCAATGTTGTATTCCTTGAAAATTTGTGTTTTTGAGAAAACAAAATGTGTTACAACAATCTAGATAGAGTCTACTTTGGTTTCATCATATTTACAAAGCCAATGGATGCATATCATAATTATTAGAATTTTTTGAACTGGTCCAATACGAAAAATTGTGTATTTTGGATATGTTTTGCGACGCAAGAAATTTCTTAACATATAAGTTATAAACTAAAAATCTAAAAGCTACCAATTAGAGACGACAGACCAATGTAATGCCTCATAATTTTTTCAATTTTTTTTACAATGTATTTTGGGAGATACAAAATTTTGATTTCACTGAATCACAATGACCCTCAGAAATTGTTTGCACCCATTTTATTAGAAAAATAATTAAAATTAGTAAACGTTTATGAAATTCCATAAAAGTTATATTTCCTGAAAGTAGATTCAATTTTGAAAATTCTTGTCTTGGTTTTGACAGTTAATTAATAACTTTTCATGGAGTTTAATTATTCCAAAGTTGTAGAAATGTATTCAGAGCCTGGTTTTTGCGTAACTGGTGATGCATTAGTTCGGCCGAACTTTGATTAAAAGTTCGACTGAACTATGTTTTGTGCCGACGGCTCGTTAAGTCTAACGACTTAATAGTTCAGCCAAACTTTTAATCAAAAGTTCAGCCGAACTATTGTGTAACTCTCCATCGGCCGGAAATTTTTGTGGAGCCCCTACTAAAACACATTTCGCGGAAATATAAATTGTCACGAAATCATTCACAATTTTCGCACATTTCATCTGATTTTACAAAGATCTTGGTTTGGGTTTAAAAAAATTTCTTCAAAGTTTGGATTTAAGAGCATTTCTTGGAAGCAAAATGATTTTACAAAGAATTGTTTTGGGTTTAAAGAATTTTTTTGGAAGACATTTCTTGGAGGCGGCCTGATTTTGCAAAAATTTGTTTTGAACTTCAAAAAATTTCTTGGACGTATATTCAAAAGACATTTCTTAGAGGTATGTATGTGTTTTGAGTTGAAGTAAATCTTTTGAGCTTCGTTTTATTTTTATAAGACATTTTTCTCTCAAATTTTTTAAAGTAAGTGTTTTGGATTGGAGTATGTATTTTTTGCAAAAATTTAAACTAAATTTTTTTAAATTAAATATTTTGTGATATTTTTTGTAATTGAGTTATTGTCTAATTTTTTGAAGGAAATTTTTTGAACTTCATACCCTATTATCATGGGAAATCGAAGAACTTGTGCGAGAAAATATGATCGAAAAAGAGACCCTGAGGAACGTAGAGAAGAGACGAGACAATCTCGCAAAAGAAAGTTAGAAGCCCTCTCAAATATTGAAGAGAAAAATCAACCTCAAGCAGAAATTGAAGCAAGTATGTAAATGTAAATATTATGATCTATTGATATATTTAAAATTTTCCTAATGTAAAATGTGAAGCTTAATTTTTATTTGATGAACTAGTTTGAAAAATGTTTTGTTTAATGTAAACAGATAGAGATATTCCTCAAAATATTGAAGAAGAAAATCAACCTCAAGCAGAAATTGAAGCAGGTATGTAAATGTAAATATTATGATCTATTGATATATTTAAAATTTTCCTAATGTAAAATGTGAAGCTTAATTTTTATTTGATGAACTAATTTGAAAAATAGTTTGTTTAATGTAAATAGACAGAGATATTCCTCAAAATATTGAAGAAGAAAATCAACCTCAAGAAAAAATTGAAGCAGGTATGTAAATGTAAATATTATGATCTATTGATATATTTAAAATTTTCCTAATGTAAAATGGGAAGCTTAATTTTTATTTGATGAACTAATTTGAAAAATATTTTGTTTAATGTAAACAGACAGAGATATTCCTCAAAACATTGATGATGAGATAAAAATTTTTGAAAGAGATATTGAACGAATGATTGAAGCTGGTGAAAATATTGAAAGAAATCCAAATAAAAAAATTGAATCACAAGGTATATATATATATATATATATATTAAACACATGCACATATCATTGAAATTATAGATATATTTATTAATTTAGTTATTTATTGAATATGTACTATTTTTAAATATGTATAGATGAAATCACTATCGATAATGAGATGTTAGAAAATGTTGACACTCACACATATGGAGATAAAAAACCTGACCATGTTATACGATATCGTGTTAACTGCATTTTTGAAAATTATTTCTTAAATGAGCGGGTGACAGTTTAGGCTCAAATGTTGAAAGGTATCCTATCATTAAGGAAATTAAAAGAAGCTACGACACTATTGGGTATTAGAAAATCAACCAAAGATAAAAAAATGAAGGAATATGTGATAAAAAATATGAGTAGTGCTATAAAGTCAATTAAGAGATCTAGAGAGAAAGATGTTTCAATTGTACGTAGAGGAATACAAATGGAAATGGTTTCATCAAGTACTCAAGATAATCGTTTGGTAACATCTATGGCACGAGCACTGGGAACCTCACGAAAATTTTTGCACAAACATGGGAAATTTCGGCTGCAAATAGATGTAAATGATGAACTTGCTTGTTGGAGAGCTATTTGTAGGCAACCATACAAAGATAGACTTGGAGAAAATGTTAAAAAAATAATATATGAATATTGGAAGAACAATTCGCGTGTTTCGCCAACTGCAAGGCATGTGATGCGAAGAAGAATAGCACAAAATCAGTATGAAGAACATCAAAAATATTTCTTGGAAACCACTCATATAGATTTATTCAACAAGTTCAAAGAAGAGAATTGTCAAATTCATGTTTCACTCAGTGCTTTTGTTCAACAAAAACCATGGTATGTAAAACCTATCACCGTACGCGACACTTTTTGTTGCTGTTATCATGTGGAATTTGAGTTATATTATGACACATTCCTTGATTTTGGTAGAACATTATGGAAGGATTCACCTCCTCCTTCCACTATCTGTGATTTCATATCTCAAATTCTATGTGAAAGAGAAAGCGATGAACTATTTTACAAAAAGAAATGTGTTGGTGGTAAAAAATGCGATGATTGTGGAAATTTGACTAAATTTAAAAAAAAATAGTGTATTGATATAAATTATAAATCATTGTCCAACATGAAAGTGAAATGGAAGAGATATGAATATATCGATACATCGATTGAAGGGGAAAATAGTGTTAAAAGAATTGAATTACTAGAAGATGAAATTTTTCTGATAGACTTTTTGAGAAAGTTTGAGGCAGAAATTTACAAATACACCAAGCATTCCCATAGCTCAATGGCAAGACTTGCAATTCAAAAAATATCGTGAATTTTTTCCACTAGGGACCATTTTGTCAGTGATTGATTTTGCAGAAAACTACACATTTGTTCCACAAAAAGAAATTCAGAGTGAATACTATCATTCTAACCAAGTCTCCATGCTCATCCATATTCTATATAGACATGCTGAACAAAATTTCTATCATATAGAAAGCATGAGTGAAAATCATCATATCATTAAAGAATATCACTTTTATATCAATGACGATCATAAACATGATACATGTTTTGTACAACATTGTTTTGGAAAAAATTATGATTCATTGAAAAATTGTGGAATAAAATTAAATGAACATTGGATATGGTCAGACGGATGCGCAAGTCAATTCAAATATGCGTGATCATTCTTTTGGTTGTGTTGTCTTCATAAGAAAACCTGCATTAAACATTGTTCGAATTTCTTTGAGACTGGCCATGGAAAAGGATAACATGACGATGCAGGAGCATGCATAAAACGAGCACTTCGAAGATATCAAATGAACCACTCTGCAAGTCGACTTGTGAATGCTGAAGAAGTTGTTCAATGGCGCATCACTGCTCTAAGCCATGAGAGAAACCCATCAAGAGAAGTGCAAAGGTACATTCAATTTAATTTATATTGGAAATCTAATTTTAAACATTGTACATTTATCATGCGATGATTATCTTTGATTGTATTTTGAAATCATATTTACAAATTCTTCTTCTAATTTTCCATATAAAGGTTTTTCTGGCATATTGGAATTGAAGACGTAGATAAATCAATTGGAAATGACATTGAAACAATAAAAGGGACTCGAAATTTGCATTCAATTCAAACAAAGTTGTCCAGAAATGTGTTAGTATTGGATAAAAGAAAATATTCTTGTTTTTGTGATGTTTTCATAGATAACACAAAATCCAATGACGTTTGTGAAAAAAAAATGTATGTGAATGATTGGAAACATACAGAGCTAAATACAAAGGGAAAAATGTCTGTTGCAATGTTTGAAGAAATGCAATCAGAGGAAACTACAATATCATCCAATGGTGATAGAGTTTCTGATCTTGTTAGAGAAGGTAACATTTGAATTACTTTCTAATGATTTAAAAAAATAAAAATAAATTTAAATATGTATAATTTTGTTAAGTTTATTTTATTGTGCAGGAGATGTTTTTGTTGTAATTGCACCTATTGACAACGATGAAAATGTGAAGTATTATTTGATGCGTTGCACTGAACGAAAAATAAAATTATTACAAAACTATAATGATCACAGATTTCAATATGATAGAGGGTCTATTATACTGAAAGGTTATTTTTTCAGACAAACTCATCAAAATGGAGACTTTTTTTACTTTGAAGACTATGAAACCTAATTCCATAAGTTGTCAATATAGTCACTTGGTGTGTGCAGCACGCATAAAGTTGATAGAAGTTCAATCAAAGAAAAAATAAAAAATTAAGAGATGGAAAATGTCAAAATCCGATCATGAATGGATTATTGAAGATGGAATTCCATTAGAATTTTTTTGAGTGAATTTTCCAATAATTTATTCTCTTTGGATTAAATATGTTTTAGAACTTCCAGTACTCAACTAAAAATTGAGCTGCTTATGTTATTTGTGCAAGTGTTTGCACATGTACAAATTGTTTTGGTACAAGCACATGCTCTAGTATCAACTGAAAGTAGCTTTTCTATACATGTGCATTGATGTAAAATGTTACATGTATTATATATGTGTGTGTGTGTGTGTGTGTGTGTGTGTGTGTGTGTGTGTGTTCTAGAATGCAATTAACTGGAACTAGTTTTTCTATGTGCATTGATGAAAAACTAGTTGGATTTTCTGGTAAAAAGTATGGACACAATGTAAATAAATCATCTACAGTATAGTTTTGTACGAAAATTCCTTTTAGACAAGAGACTCATAGCACTTCTCTGACTTTTCATGGGATTTTACCCACACCTCTAATCCTGATTGAAAATCTAGTACAAAATTTGCTTGTCCAATGGTCGAATATGTTCAATGTGCATTGATGAAAAATGTTACTTGTCTTGGATAGATATGTTCTAGAATGCACAATTAATTGTTCCAAGTAGTTTTTCTATGTGCATTGATGAAAAACTAGTTGGATTTTCTAGTAAAAAGTTTCCACAATGTAAATAAATCGACAAGGCTACCTATCTGAGTGCATTAACAACATTGACCCAAATTCAAAAAACATATATATGTACTAGAATTACATTTCCAATAAAAATTAAAGGGATAATTTGTACATATATCTACTTCTTTAAACTCTTTTTTCAATTAGAGCTCAAATGATACATGGTTAGTTGAATTGAAAAGCTATGTTCTTCCTATTGGAAATTTTTTCATTCAAACAAAAATACATGCAGAGATCAAAAGCAATCTTAAAATTCCAAATGTGCTTCAACCATCCAAAAGGGATTTGTGCAACATCACTTGACATGTCATGCCAATTATAGTGAACAAATATCCAATAGAAACATTTAACATTATATACCACATGTGCCAAATGTAGATTGAAACCATCCAAAACTTTAAAATTTTAAAAACTTTTGATAATATATCGTGCAACATTAAAACATTAAACATCACATGTGAAATGTAGATTGAAACCATTCAAAACTTGAGTTTAAAAAACTTTTTGATTATATATAGATCGTTATTTCACATGCCATGCCAATTATAGTTCAACTAGATCCAATAGAAACATTTAACATTATATACCACATGTGCCAAATGTAGATTAAAACCATCCAAAACTTTAAGTTTTAAAAACATTTTGATTATATATCGTGCAACATTAAAACATTAAACATTTAAAGTTCATTAAATATCACATGAAAAATGTAGATTGAAACCATCCAAAACTTGAGTTTTAAAAACTTCACATGCCATGTCAATTATAATTCAACTATCCAATAAAAACATTTAACATTAAATATCACATGCCAAATGTAGATTGAAACATCCAAAACTCTTAACTTTTAATTTAACAAAAAAATATAGATCACAACATTACTTCACATGCTAAATGTACTCCAAGCATCCAAAACTTAAATTTTAAAAACAAAACAAATTATAACACATGTCATTACATAACATGCCAAATGTAGTTCAGATGACGAAATTAATTTATAGATGACAACATTACTTCACATTCACATGCCAAAAGTACTAAAACCATCCAAAAATTAAATAAAACAAATTATATTAACAATGTAATAAAATATGTCCAAAAATTGTAAATCTCACAAGTATCAAACTGTATCAAGTTTAACAAATTTCAAGACCATCTAAATCTTGAAATCAAATCTACAAATCATGTCCATCAAATAGAGATGGATCTAGCGTCTTTCCTATTAGGGTCTCAGTCTGCGCCCTATCATGTGAATGGGAAACCTACATACACAATGCACATGTACTTGAACATTAAAATTTGATGTTTTAAAAATGAATGAGAATATATATATCTAGAACTTCATGTAAAAAAAAAATATAACAAAAAAATCATGCAATACCTCATGAGGTTCCCTCTCCATTTGATGAACAAGTTCTCCCATAGGAACATCTGCAGCGGTAAACTGTACAATATACATGTACAGTTATATATATATATATATATATTAAAAACTTTCAAATGAAAATGCACGTGTACATATATAAACTTATTTTCAATAATATTAAAAAAAGGAACTAAAGACAACTTGTTCAAATGTTGTGGATGTTCCTATCTCCGTCGCTAGAGTTCGCGGATTAAAGAAATCTTCTATAGGAACTTAAATTCAAAAAATTTTAAATAACTCAAAATATAGATCTCTCTCTCTCTCTCTCTATATATATATATATATATATATCTCAATTTTTAATGGAACTTTTTGAGGTATAATATATATATATATATAACTTTTAAACATAAATTTTAAACTTGTGAAAAATTGTTCATACTTGTGGCTCATCTCCCAAGGAAGTAGAAGGTACATCTCCCAAGGAAGAAGAAGGTACCGCCATCCCAAAAACATCAGACGGAATCGGTACCTGTTAAAACATTTTATCAAATTATATATATACATACATGTACATGTGTGGAAACAATTATTTATTTTAGAGTCACTTAAAAAACACTAACATTTGCCAACATATCTTGATGGTCAGACCCATCTGCATTGTTTGAACCAGAGGTCCCGAACGTGATATTAACATTTTCGTCACGCATCATGTGTGAGAACTACAAATGGTGTTTTAACATATAATCATACATTTTTGTTAGATTAATGTACACATACAAATAAATGTATACATGTACATACACATGTATTTATTACAAATTGTACACATGTATATGTAAAAATAATTTGAAACCCTAAGGTCAGTAACACATACCGTTCTGGTGCCCTCTTCCTCATGAAAAATTAGGTCTTGCAAACCATTGCGACAATTTTTTGCATATGTTCAGAGATATTCAACATTCATGTTGTCAATCTCCTCATCTATACAATAAACAAAATTGGCACGTGCATTTTCACGTGCTCTTTGTCGATTTAAAAAAAGATCGACTCAACCCAATCCGCTATGAACATTGTCGATCATAACATCCCTTGCTTCTCGACTTATTTGAGAAGTCGCATTCATCTCTGATTGCAGAGTTTCGACTCAAAATGGTCAACTCAC
The DNA here is from genome assembly GCA_034641835.2 of Pinus albicaulis. NCBI lineage: Eukaryota > Viridiplantae > Streptophyta > Pinopsida > Pinales > Pinaceae > Pinus > Pinus albicaulis. The sequence goes on along the minus strand of CM076577.1, from coordinate 917,237,981 downwards.
CAATGGCGGCACAGGGTGAGGCAACTCCACATCTCGCTTAGCGCCTTTACGGTCATATAATCGACCTTTCCCCGAGCCAAAAAATTCTGACGTTAGGTCATTGTAATTGGGTTTCATACCCAAAACAAATTCTACATAAAACATTTGTGCAAAATAAACAAGAGCCTCATCGTTCCATGGAAGCCTTCCATAGGCCGCAAGGTGCCTATCATACAAATAACAAGCTATGTCTGGGTGCTTGAAATACTGCACCTTCAACATTTTTCTTTTTGGCCCTTCCTTGTAATTAAACATTGACTTGGCCACTTCTTTTGTAACTTTTTGTTTTACGTCCTCCCATTTAGCGGGACCCATCATTGTTTATTTTCTCTTTCTCATCATTTCTACAAATGAATCAGTCGTTGGCCCAAGATTTCTGTACACATTTACCATTTCACCCAATGAATGTGTAACTATTTCAAGGCTTTGTCGACTCTCAGCAGGTAGAGACAAAGGCACGAGATCTCTTTGCAATTGTGCATGAAGTCTTTCAGACCTTTTAAAGGTGGATTCCACCATGTTGGTTTCCCATGGTATATCAGTAATCTCGGCTGGATACGTTGTTCTGGGTTGACAGCCTTCTTCTTGAATGTAGCGGGCTTCCCTATGTCTATTTTGACCACTAGTTCGAACATTTTCAGCCTCTGCATCAATATATATATATAATTTATTATATTAGAAAAAACACGTGTAAAAAAAGTTGTACAAATAAATAATGAAAAAATATTGGAATTGATGACAACCTTAACATTGTTGGTTAACATCTTCTCCAACATGACCCTACTGAGAACCAAACCCAGAATGACTCTGCTGAGAACCAGACCCAAAATGACCCTGTTGAGAACCAGCAACCGTTGATTGGCCTTTGGGGGAATAAATATCACCCCCTTCACGCAACTTGCTACCACTCATACCTCGACCGGTTGAACCATGGGCACGCTCCATGGATGGAGTAGAAACCCTTCTCCTCTTACCTCCTGATATATATTCCCCCACATGTATGGAGATTTAAGATTATATTTAAATACCGTGAACATCCCCTGATCCCTGAACCTCCATATGGGATTCAGCTAATCTTCGTCATTCATCCTCAATGATATATATCTATTGGTCGAAATTTACACAAAATAGATTTCAAAAAATCAATTTGTAATTTAGTGTACACAAATTATGTAAAACACAACTTTCAAAGCAATAATTTATGTGTGAAACTAAATTTAATCAAAAAAGAAATTATAAAAATGATAAGTTCACCAAATTGCGCTTTACATGGTGGGAGCACACTTGGTATAAAATTTACCACTTATACACTTTAGTTTGCGGGAGAAATGACACATGTACATAGTTTACCTTAAAGTTGTTTTGTTTTATGGATATTAAAATGAAGAACTTCTCACGAGATCTACATTAATACAGAGATTTGACTGAGGGGGGCATTTACTAGATATGTCACCTTTAAAGATGAGATCCGGTGAGGCTACCCGGCCCTTACGTACTCGCCAATTAGAGAAGTGTACTTAGAGTACACAATAATAACAAAGAACTGCGCCATCCTCAATTATGCTGAATGTGTCTCTTTCTTATACAAAAAAATAGCTCAAGGGTAGTTAATCTTCATACAGACGTTTCATCACAGTCACTGTGATCATCCCCAACTTACTTTTCAAATTATTTGGAATCCTCTACAACCTGGTGGATGGAGTTGAATGGGAACTAGGTCAAGGCCTTTACAAAATACATGCTAGTGAATAACACTTACTAGGTTATGCCAACAAGTAAAGTGGGAGAAATGTTTTCTCCTCGAGGTTATCCAATTGGGTGTGTAATACCAACTTCACCCATTTCCTAACAGGTTTCTCTCTTAGGTTAAAAAGTCTCTTCACCTTTTTAGTTATATATTTTTCAATTTCCCGTCGATTCCTTGAATTTTTTCTCCTACCATCTCCCTCTCTCACTCCCCAAATTATTGTCATCAAACATGCCCCATTGAGGATCTGGAGAAATGTTTGCACCATACATAGAACTGTCATTGTTGATAATTGAAATTGGAGAGTCATGTATACTAGATTGCTTGCTTAAGTGGCTCTTACTTGGAAAATATCCTGAGATGAGTTTGACATGATGGTCATATGACGCTGGAAGCTACTTGGTGTAATTTTCCTTAAATCTTGAAAAAAACAGAGAAAAAATGTCATTTTCGATCATTTTATTAAGGCTTTCTCAGATACAAATTTGATGTTATTATCACAATCAAAACACAATCATAATCAGTGAGGGACAGAGCTCTATGAATGTTTCAAGCCAAATTGCAAGGAAATTTGCATTCATTTTAGGCAAAATAAGGCTATGACATTAAGGTTCATGATAGAAAAAATTATGCAAATAAGGTTGCTAAGACTTGATACTTACCATGTGTTTCAAAGCCATAACAAAGGTTGGCTTTGAGAGTGTCCTCCCAAAGCCCTATCTTCAGATGAAATTTAATTCAATGTCTCTTAGAGTTGCAAGGTGGAATTGATAAAACTATTTGATTTATTTACCATAGATGGATATCTCCTTTCATCTATACCTTTCTCTACCATCTTATTTCCAAGTGAAATGGGAATTCTCACATTTTGAATGCCATTACCATGTAGTTTGGTAGTCTGCTAGCTAGACTATCACAAGTAAGGTTGTCATACCAAACTATTTCTCTTGCTCAACTCAGTGACCATGACTCTCTTCTCACTCGCTACTTCAATTTATCCAAGAATCACATGTCACGCAAATTTGGGAGTTCTAGGTCTACACCTATTAGGTAAAGTTGTATTTTATGGCATTGTGGTCCTTAAATTTGGATGTGTTCCTCCTGAAAAGGTAGGCATTAAATATGGATGAAAAGGATATGTTTTAACTTTGATAGAATTTCTTTGTGGAATTGCTGAATTTCTCAACGACATGATGCTAGCTTTGCTCAGAGAAGAAGGTTTTGGAGGAGAATTTGAATTCTTTTGACTTATTTTTAGCATTGAAGTTTGAAATAGTAGTATTGATGACTCCATTGATGACCTTGCTGGGAATTGATGCACAATATTGACTTTAGTATGTTGTAAAGACATTGATGAAGTTGCTGTGATTTTGGTGTTGTCAGCCGAATGTTTCTTTGTTGTGACTTTATCGTGATTGTCAATTTAACTTTTTTTATGAGAAGATTGAAGACCTTGAAGATTAGGATTTTAGTTGTTCTCTGGCTGCTTTTGTTCAGTTGTTTCTAAATCATCATTTAGGACATTTCTGGTGAATAGATTCGGACTCTGATGAGAGGATATGATACCTTGAAGAGGCTACATATTTGGGTGAAGTCACTAATTAGTTTCTATTATTATGTTTTATGTTACATGCGGCTTAGGCGAGGCAAATCCACATATATTGTACAGTTTATGGGACAGAAATGAATATGTAGAAATATTCACTTGGTTTTTATAATTGGATAGAGGAATGACTTAAAATGACCTTGTATGTCTTCTCGTTTTAGAGCTCAAATTTTTAGGAAGGATTTAAGTATCGACATTTCAAGAATCACTAGAAGAGGTTGATAAAGAATATAGGAAGACAAAAAACTAACCAGTGGTGTAATAAATGGATTTCTTGGGAGGTAGATTGGCATATGGACTTTGGTAGCTAGAAATTTTCTGAATAAGTGAATGTATTTGAAAACCGAACCTCGAGTTTATTTTGTTTTAGACAAGGTCTAGAATTTGAAAAGTGAATTCCCTCTTTCTTCCTCTTACATGTCCAATGATCGGAATCTAGATTGAGGGAAAAAAAATTCCAGAATAAAAATTTTGCAATTTATTTGTTGTACACATGAGCTTTTAAAGCTAATTAACTCATAAATTTCTCACAAAATACACTTAAAGCTTGACATATAAACCCCTTCCCAATTGGCTAACTTTAGACGATCCTAAACACATTTTTATTTAACTGATGAGGGAGATAGCCCAACAAAACTACTTACATATGTCAAATAACGTTGGCACTGTAAGTAAATGAAGCTCATTTTGTATTGTATGTTAGTTAGAAGAATTAGCTATTGGTTTCTGTCTTCAATTTCCTCTTAAAATGAATGTGTATGTGCTTTTGAGAGACACACTAGAGGAATAAGGTCCAAATTTTTGATGAAAATGTGCTATGAAAGTAAAGGGTTAAAGGCAAACATGTACAAGGCATAGTTGAGTACAAGGCATAGTTGAGCCAAATGTTGTTGAGGAAGGGCCTAATTATTTGGGTATTGGTTATGGAAAACATGATGGAGAATGCTCCAAAGCCAAGGAGGCACATGAAGCTATTCCAAGAAGGAATTTTATTTCATGTTCATTGCCTCAAGCTTGTGAAGTTTGTGTTCATGATAAATGGAAAAGTTTGACACCCACTTTGCAAGAAGATGTTAATAATCATGCAACTAATGAGAATGTAAAAGAAGAGGATTTTGAAAGCTCTAGAGTCATTGAATTCATTGCTAGTATTTAGAGGAGAGCCACTACCTCATCAAATTCACCTCCTCAAGAAGGCGACAACGGTGAATGTTCAAGGTATAAATTTGCCTCTAATCAAGTTGTTTTTTATTATGATAAACATGGTAAATATTCACATAAGATTTAGAAAATAACTTGCATGTTCCTTTTGTGGTTTGAATAATCATAATGTTTATAGATGTTGGAAGAAGATATCCATGCACATGAAAATTTATAAATAAATGAGGCAAAAAGTCAAAGGCCCATTGGACAAGGAAAATGATGTTGAAAATAAGTTGCAATTGTTTATTACTCATTGCCATAAGAAAGGTCACCTTGTAGAATATTTTGCTACATACAACAATACACATTTTTAAAACATAAACTAACTTCTAGCAGAAAATAATATTAAATTAGATTTTGATTGTTTGTGCAGTTGAATTGATGTGCATAGAAAAACTGGTAATAGAAATATTTCATACATACAACACATAAATGCAAAATCTTAAAAGATAAATCAATCTTGAAAACAGCAAGGTATTTAACTAGACAGAAATGTTGATATAGATTCAGTCAAAAACCCAGACCTAGTCAAAGAAAACATGAACCAATGGTTTATTTCAGCTCTACATCAACGTTGAAAAATCGAGCTATTATGATGTGTTACAAGTCAACCTACATGCCAAAGTGTTGGTCGGCATAAAAGGAAGTAATTATATCTATATTTATATACCTTTTCTGTGGCTCTTTTGATAAGGAATAACTCGGCAATATCTGGAAATAGTTTACAGTTTCTTGTAAGATGTAGTACGAATATGTTGATGGGCTTTCAGTGTGAAGTTTAAAGAGTTTGAAAATAGTGTGGATATATTTTTCGGTCATCTTTGAAGCAGATTGCGGATAGTATAGTATGAAGAAAATTGCATATAGTGTGAAGTAGATTGTGGATATTCTAAGGAAGATTACAAATTCCTGAAATAAATCTATGGATATATGTGGCAAGATGCAGCGCCAACTAATGTTGTTGATAATACTGTTAAAATAGAGACAGAGAACGAACCCAAGGGTTTATCTGACCCTGCTGTGTCAAAGGTTAATGTTGTGGATAAGACTGTTAAAATAGAGACAAAGAACAAACCCAAGGGTTTATCTGATCCTGTTGTGTCAAAGGTTGATCAAAATAAGAAGAAAAAACAAGGTGGAAAGGAAGCAAACAATGAATATGGCAGTGGCAAATATAAGTTTGTCGGCTTGATTTTTATGTGTAATTCTCAAACAAAGCAAGAGTGTTTCCGATACAAAGTGTTTGGGTTTCCACAAACCAAAAAGGAGCTTTTAGAAAAGGTGAAGCCCGAAATGAAGTTCTTCTTGTATTATTTTAAACTTAGACAAATGTATGGTATATACAAGGCAGCGTTTGCTGGAGGAATGAATGTGGAACTAGATTATTTCCGGAGTTGTAAAAGGCCACTCCTGGTACATGTAATCTTTTTATACAATGTTTGATCATATATTCATTCTTACTTTAGGCCTATGCAATTTCGGTTTCGCATCTTTTCTACATCAGTTTCCTGTTTCCTGTTGAGATTAACTTTTCTAAATGAAGTATGCAAATTGCGGATAGTATAAGGAAGTTTAAAGAGTTTGAAAATAGTGAAGAATAATCAAATACATAAGAGGTAGTATATTCCAGTGAAGAATTTTTCAAATACATGTGAAAATTTTGAAAACGGTAAGGTCGAACATACCCAATGAAAGGAGAAACAGTGCCGAAGAAAGGAGCAACAACGCGGACGAGAGGAGCAATAGCTCTGACGGGAGGAGCGAAAACGTGTGAACAACAACGACAGTGACAAAAATTCGTGGGAATAATGAAACCGGTAAACAAAACAACTTCGCGGGCGATTTATTTATAGAAATTAGTTCGGTCGAACTATTTTAATCAAAATGAATGTGTACGTGATTTTGAGAGACACACTAGAGGAATAATGTCCAAATTTTTGATGAAAATGTGCTATGAAAGTAAATGGTTAAAGGAAAACATGTACAAGGCATAGTTGAGCCAAATGTTGTTGAGGAAGGGCCTAATTATTTGGGTCTTCATTATGGAAAACATGATGGAGAATGCTCCAAAGCCAAGGAGGCACATGAAGCTGTTCCAAGAAGGAATTTTATTTCATGTTCATTACCTCAAGCTTGTGAATTTTGTGTTCATGATGAATGGAAAAGTTTGACACCCACTTTGCAAGAAGATGTTAATAATCATGCAGCTAATGAGAATGTAAAAGAAGAGAATGTTGAAAGCTCTAGAGTCATTGAATTCATTGCTAATATTTAGAGGAGAGCCACTACCTCATCAAATTCACCTCCTCAAGAAGGAGACAACGGTGAATGTTCAAGGAATAAATTTGCCTCAAATCAAATTGCTTTTGATTATGATAAACATGGTAAATATTCACATAATATTTGGAAAAGAACTTGCATGTTCCTTTTGTGGTTTGAATAATCATAATGTTTATAGAGGTTCGAAGAAGATATCCATGCACATGAAACTCTCTAAATAAATGAGGCAAAAATTCAAAGGCCCATTGGACAAGGAAATGATGTTGAAAATAAGTTGCAATTGTTTATTACTCATTGCCATAAGAAAGGTCACCTTGTAGACAAGTGTTGGACTTTGTATCCAACAAGTCATCCACAACATTTGAAGAAGGTGGAAAGAGATAATGACAAGAATGGAAAAGAGGATTCCATAATTGATGAGGGTCAAGATGATTCACATGATGATGAAGTGCAGCTAAAAGAAGCGCCATTGAAATGTTTTGGTAATGGATGGTTAGATTTCTTATCCAATTAAGGCATTGCATGTATTTTGATGTTTCATGAATTTATTTGCAAATTCAAAGTATGGTGCATGTTGCATGAAGAAAAATGTTGAATGTAGAGTTATGTTGACACACTTAAATGCAAAAAATATGGAAATTTGTACATGAGATATTATTTGACTTGAGAGTCAATTGTTTGAAGAGGCATGTTTTGTCGACTTGTGTTTGGTTGATGGTTTTGTACACCAATATGTAAGAGTACATGGAGATATTCACATGATATGATTTTTTTTTCTTTGAAGGAGAAAAATGATATGTCAGTGAGCTATGTTTCTTGCATGATGTGTTTTTCAGTTTGATGGTTTTGTTTGTGACAAGACGTCACAAGATTTTGGGAAGGTCCACTCTTGAGCGAGAGCCTCATGATTACAACCTAATCATGAGAATAAAATGACATGAACCAAACATATTGTGTATTAAATGAGGAATTTCTCTCTCCCAATCATTTCTAAATCACGCATATCACCAAGAAAACATGTTTTAAAAGAACATACTTTGGTAGGGGAAAGACCTTAGGTCCTTTGATTGTGCACATGTGGTGTGAAAATTTGAAATTGACAATTTGAAAAAAATTGAAATTATGAATGAAACCACGAAAACAAAAATCCCAAAAGTGGTAAATGATTTAAATAGACCTAATTAGTTATTTACCAACATAAATTCTTCAACTTTTAGCAACTAAATGATAAGTAAAAAAAAAAAAAAAATTGTAATTATGGTTCAAAAGTTACATAATCTTAAGAATCCAAAAAACAAATTATTTTTCAAAACATATTACTTTCAAAGTATCAACAAAGAATGTACAAGGGTGTTCAATGAATTAACGCTATTTATTTAAATTCCATGATGTATATCTTACTCATAATTTTAAAAAATTATTAAATAATGATCTAGATTGGATAATTATATTATTTGTCATATATTTTAATGCTTATAGAGTGAAAAAACTGAAATAATCAACTTGTAGGGTCATTTTAATGGTGGGTGGAGAATTGGGGTCTAAAACCTTTTAGAGTCATTTTGAGGTATTAAATGACATTTCTGGGGGTCAAACGATTATCCCTTGTGCCAAAATCTTGACCATTATTCTACACTTAAAGACATATCCAATGGTGCAAGAAAAACATCAAATTAAGTTCATTCAAAATTTATGCCTTTAGTAAGTTGACCTATCATGTTGACCACCATGGTACGAGAGAATGTCGATTTAGCCCCATTACTCATGCATAGAAAGCTAGCTACATGTGGAATTTTAACAAGACTCTAAAAGGTCTAAAATAAAAAACCTCGTTAATGGTTGATGGAGTCAAATCTTACACCTAGTTGGCTATCATGCTATGTTAGATACTTGGCCACTGGGTGGAATAAGAGTTCCATTTTGTGTTATTGTATTTTGTTCCATAGTTGAAAATACAACCACGAGTGTGAAGGTAGAGAGAAAAATGTATGAAGTTAAGTTTTTATAGCAACCTTACATGCCAAAAGTCTTAGCTAACTCTAAAGGGATTACGTCTTTCTTTGTACTTACATATTTTCCATACCAGAAAAGAGAGAGTAGAGCATGTTTACATTTTAGTGTTGTTTTTTTCCAATAAGGATTTCCTAGGGAAAAAGGAGTCTGGAGCATCATTACTTTTTAGGGTTGCTTGTCTCTCATAAGCATTTCCTAGGAAAATAATTGTGTTGATTGTCTAGAGATATGTATGTGTGTGTTTCATTATGTTCTCTATTTCTTACATTGTGTTTCATTATGTTTTATATTTCTTACATTTGTGCCCTCCTATTTTTCTTTCCAATCAAGGTTTATAACGTAACATGAGAAGCAACATGAGACTTGGAACAATCATTTTCATTATCTATATGGAAGGTAAAAAGGATTATATCCCCTTAAGCTTAAGCTTATGTAGTTTGTCAATTTTTATCATATATTTTTTGGTAAGGGTACAAATGTTTTTTTTTATCTATAGTAAGTCATGAGTTCCCCAATTTTACCTTATGTAAAGCATGATTCTAGGATTACTACAATTTGTACTTGTTTTTTTATTGTGATGATGCCTTGTCTCAATCACTTGGCCATCTCTTGATGGGTAGTTAAATATTTATAACAATACTTAAGTAATATTTATCTATTTGTATTATGTGAAATGTAAAAAATGGTATACTATTTTTCATAAAATTGTGTTGATTTTATCATATATTTCGATGAAAGTTGATTATATGACACATTTTCCTTAAAAGGATCTAACAATTTTGTTAAGGTATGAATTTGCAATTTTATGTGGCTCTCTATCAACCCTCACTTCCTCATTTCTAGAAAAAATTTACTTGCTCATTCGTATACCCACTTTGTATTCAAATGCATGAGTTTTGAACTCTCGGTAACTAAGTTTTTCCACGCAGGAAAATTATATGTCACATTTTATACTAACTCTAAATATTATTTTGAAGCTTGGATTACTGTTATTCTTTTATATAATTTAGCATTAGATATAAGTTTAAATTGAAAGCTACTTAGATGAAATATAGCTTAGATATGGCATTTGCAAATTATTATCTATTTATTGAACTAAAGGACATAATTATTACACATGTTTAATTTACATTCAAATACTTTTTTGATTTATCTCCTATAGCTTAATGTAATGCTAGATATATAATTTAAGTTGAGGGCCCATGACATAAATATTCCTTCTATGTGACATTTGTATTGAATCACCTATTTTTTGTGTTATATGAACATAATTGGTACACCCATATCTAATTTGCATTACTAATATTTCATGCTTCTATAATTTATCTTTTACAGACATGACCGGAGCATCCCTTTTTAATCTATCCCTTTTGACTTCGGATATGTGGGCAATACTCATCCACATATTTTTCTATCATAAAGCAGTGAGTAAAATTGTATTCCATTTGTGTCAATGTTAGGGTTAAGAACATGGATTAAAGTTCTATATAAGATACATTGCCATGGTGTACATTTACATCTAAAGAGTCCAAAAGCTCATTCAATACCATATGTTTTATTGATGTAGGTTTATTGGTTATATTGCATTGTTTTTGTAGTTGTTACTGTGGGCCTTACCATCTATTCATTCTAGTAATTTCTGAAACTAATCTTTCACCTTTTTATTTTAAATAGAAATAACTTTTCAAAGACATTTTAATATGTAAAATTAAGGAAAACCCTTTTTTGCCTATGTGAATATGATAATGTCTAACATGTGCTTTTTATTTCTGCAGTAATGACAGAGAACACTATTGCGGTTGAAAATGGTCTAAATGAAACCATACCATACACACAGCTCAATGAAAAGAGAGAGCCTAATCTAGCAGGCATAAAAATACTTTGCTACAAAATGATAAAACATGTGAGTGAAAAATTTAAAACATAAATCAAGATATCAAACACAATGATATTATGATGGAGAGAATATTTTTGCAGCCAAAATGAACATGAAAACCAAAAACTGTAATAAAAAGATTACAACATATCATTGCAAAATTTTAAAACATAAATAACCTAACACACAAGGATATCTCAAAACACCTGAATGCATATGTAGAACAAAACCTGTAATAGAATATTTTGCTACATACAACACTACACTTTTTTAAAACATAAAATAATTTCTAGCAGACAAAAATATTAAATTAGATTTAATTGTTTGTGCAGTTGAATTAATGTGCATAGAAAAACTGGGAATAGAAATATTTGATACGTACAACACAAAAATGCAAAGTCTTAAAAGATAAATCAATCTTGCAAACAGAAGGGTATTTAACTAGACAAAAATTTCCATATAGATTAAGTCAAAAACCCAGACCTAGTCAAAGAAAACATGAACCAATGGTTTATTTTAGCTCTACATCAACATTGAGAAATCGAGCTATTATGATGTGTTACAAGTCAGCCTACATGCCAAAGTGTTGGTTGGCCTAAAAGGAAGTAAATCTATCTATATTTATAAACCTTGTCTGTGGCTCTTTTGATAAGGAATAACTCGGCAATGTCTAAAAACAATTTACAGATTCTTGTAAGATTCAGTACGAATATGTTGATGGGATTTTAGTGTGAAGTTTAAAGAGTTTGAAAATAGTGTGGATCAGTTTCCTGTTTTCTGTTGAGATTAGATTTCTGAGCAGTCTGCAGTCTGATGTTTCTATAGTATCTACATTCTCAAGAGGCTAACCAGTCAGGCTCCACTTCACCTTGTTGGAACCAATTGCAACAATAACTTACAATAGCACATAAAACTAACAAACATGTATCTAGTGATATATCTCCCCCATGGTCGACCTCAAATTTGTGCCTTTTCATGAAAATAAGGTAATGAGAAAATAGATACCCACAATGGTATATCCCAGGTGATTTCCATGTCATGAATATTGTGTATGATGAATATTGTGCATTAACAAGTCTACGAAATCCTAAAATATGTTTTAAAACATCATGTTTGATATGGAGGAGTGTTTTGGGAGCTTTGTGAGGGGATTCTAATAGTGGAGTCGATTGTACGGAGGAGTGTTATGGGATTGAGAGAGCCAAAAAGAGCGGAGGTATTAATATAACTGGTAGTAAGGGTGTTGCATATCACGTTAAGCAGTAGTCAAAAGGAGAAATGTGCAGGTGAGGCCGGTGGGGCCGAGTCTCAAGGGAGAGTGCCGAGAGGCCGAGGCCCTGAGCAACTATGGAAGGGAGTCACTTGTGTTGACTAAAGCATAGATAAATAATCATCATATCTAAAAAGGAGAAATGAAATAGATATAGCAACAATAAATCCTTATATTCCCTCAATGATAGTGTAGGTACACATGTCATGATGTTATTTATGGCAGTAGTCTAACTAGACTGTCTTTTTGCCTTGAAAATAATTGAAATTCAGGTTAGAAAGGCCTATGCAATTTCGGTTTCAGTCTTTTCTACATCATTTCCCTATTTTCTGTTGAGATTAGCTTTTCTAAATGAAGTATGCAGATTGCGGAGAGTCTAAGGAAGTTTAAAGAGTTTGAAAATAGTGACAGATAATCAAATAAATAAGAGGCAATATATCGCAGTGAAGAATTTTTCAAATATATGTGAAAAATTTGGAAACAGTAAGGTCGAACATAACCGATGAAAAGAGCAATAGCACCGATGAAAGGAGCAACAGCGTGGATGGGAGGAGCAACAACGCTGACAGGAGGAGTGAAAACGGGTGAACAACAGCGACAGTGAGAGAAATTTGCGGGAATAATGAAACCGGTAAACAAACCAGCTTCGCGGGTGATTTATTTAAAGAAATTAGTTTGGCTGAACTATTTTAAAAGTAAAAGTTCGGCCGAACTCATAGCTCAGCTCAACTTTTGTTGTAAGTTTGGCCGAAATTTTGTTGTCAGTTTTCCAATCTACGGTAAAAATTCGGTTTGCCTACGTCGTCAGTGTGCCGTCAATGTAAATGGAATCACGAGTTTGGCCAAACTTTAAAAAAAATTTGGCCGAACTATTGCCGAAAAAAAATTTTGGCCCCCGATTCTCACAAAAGTGTAACCCAACTTCACATTTCCGCCCATAGATATAGACATAAATTAGTTAACATAGATCTTCAAATAGTTTATTTAAATTTCTTGTTGAAATATTTTTGAAAATTATAATATTTAAACATCTTACTCATACTGAACTATAAAATAAGCCTCTCGAATCAATCAACTTTCCTCATTTACCAAAAATAACAAAATAAATTAGAAAAAAACTACAAAAAATTTGAGAGGCATCAAAATGAAATAGGAAATGGTAAAACATTAAATTTTGAAACACAACCCATGGGATGTACTAAATTGAACTTGACACTGTGACACAATGATATGCTTGGAAACTTGTGGAAATGAAAATTACCCTCTTTCATATTGATAGGCCTTACATACTTGTGGATAGCATCTAGAGAAACAAAAGTAACACAACGATAGTGATGGAACTCTACAAACTAATTCTTTGTTAGCGATTACTTTTCTCCTCAAATACAAAATTTTATCTTGGTGAATCATCTATAACTTATAATAAACATGTATAAATACCATATAATAATTATTTAATATGCTCTTAAATCGTTAGTGATAAGTGATGTTGATTACACAATCCCACGTTACTAAAGACATATTTCAAAATTTTCTTTGATGAAATCATCAAAGTAAACCAGTTTCCATATTTTCCATGAATATCATCATGGTGGCCATTCTATTATTGTCTTCTCTAAAAATCCAAAACACAATTTACTCTAATAAAGAAAAAAATATATTTGTGAGTTAAATTCTGGGGTTTTGCCTTAAGGCAGTGAAAGCTTATTACATAGCCATGGTAGCTGCTCCAGCTGAAAACCAGAAAGGGTATGTGAAGGAAACAATAATTTTATTTCTTGGTCAGTAGGAAGATGGAGGGCCTTTGCGCTCCATTGTCACAAGATCGTCAGATAAGGCTTTGAATGTGGTACACTTGTTGCAGAGCTCACCACCTCTCTTGCTATTTAACTCAAACCTTTAAGAAACAGGGAGATACCAACACCATCAATCAATGATTGGAGCACTAACCCAATTCAATTTTTACACATCTTAGAAGGTTTGTAGATCTGAAAAGAAGGGTTGTATATAGTTTTTTGCCTAACTATAAATGCTTGCTAAATATTTTTTCTAACTACTAATCTGACAACACACAAATCATCAATCATCTAAATTCAATTTGACATTGCATTGATGTACACAATGGGAGCTCGAAGAGTTTTTCAAATAGGAATTCCTTACAACATTACAATTTAAAAACAAATAAAAATAATGTAATAGCTTTTTAAAGTATGATAATGTGAAATGACATCAAAAATCACATTTATTTTTAACTAGACACTATTTATACCTCAAAAAATATAACAACCTTCTATTTTAAATATTTGGATTATATTAGAGATTGAGAGGAGAAAAAAACACTTATCCAAAATTGATATTTGGATATATTAACATCATAGTAACATTAAAAAATTTGTTATAGTAATTCATGTTTAAAATTAAAAAATTAAAAAATTGGAATTTTAGAGACTATTTAAAACATTCATAATATATTTTTTTGGAAAATTTTGAAAATATTAAAACAAACCATTGTAGTTGGACTCCATGGACAGTTGATATTGGATTAAATTTATTCTTAGTTTCTTGCAATCTTCAAGCGCATCAAGGATGTTGCTTACTTTGTTATGTTGGAATCTATGATAAATTAGGTAACCTCATGACCTTGCCTACTTTGTTATGTTGGGATCCATGGTAAATTGTGTAACGTTACGAACTTGTCATGGCTAACCTTCACTATCATTCTTGCAAGCTAGGTCATGTCTTCTTAAAAATAAGTTGTACACGGTGGGAAATTGGACATACATAGGTTGTGATGGGAAGTTGAGTCACATACCTTGCGTACAAGATCGAAGGATCGAGTCTAATTAGGGATAAATTCCTCACCATGGGTAAATTAAATAGACACATAAATTAAATCGAAGAGAAAAACATTGGAACATATTACAACCACAAGGGCTTTCTTCATTCTTTATTTCTTTTCATCATGGCTTGATGCAGGAGGTGAAGGAACAATGTTCTGGTATCCTTTATAAGAATTCATCTTTTGGTCAATATTCAGACACAAACTGGATTGAAAGGTCAGTACCTTTAAAAATATGAGTTTTAAAGAAATGTATGAACAAAAATGCATTGTGAAAGTCAAATTCGAGCATGACATAACAATTCTTTGGTCCAAGGAAATAGTAAACCTTATTAAAGGTGTGTTGTATAAACATATGAGATCATAACTACAGGGCTTTCAGTGGCAATACTATCATTGCTTCAGTAGTCATTCCCAATATATCTCACATGCAATAGAAATGAAAACGAGGTTCAATACTTTTCACTCCAAAATGCAATCATCCCATCTTTGTTTGGGAAACTAAAGTAACATGGCAGAGTAAGGTGTGAGATGAATCACATGTCAAAAATATGATTACACAATAAAAACGTAGTACCTTCACAAGTCACAGGTATGATTAATTAATTATATGTGTGTGTGTGTTTTATTATATATATATATATATATATATATATATATATATATATATATATATATATATATATATATATATAATTTTTAATAAATAAATAAACAATTAAATTTAAACAATAAAAATAAATAAAGTTAATTCTCAATGTTAAATTATGGATTTTATCTTTGTTTCTATTTTTTTTTCAAGTATGAGGAGTTTGTTACATATTCTAAACCAATCCTATAAATATTTTGATGGGTTATATTACATAAAAATTATAAAAAAAAACAAACTTAGATCTATGTTCACTCGAGATCTACCAAGCTTCGAGAAAGATAAAATTTGTTTTGACTTTAAAAGAGATTTTTATGTAAAATATTTGATCCCTCACTCTTAATAATTCAAGAGTTAAAATGAATCTAGACTGTTATATTTATTCTTCTCAATTCAATATTAAATAAAACAAAAT